>JAYJMB010072451.1:0-23718 GCA_036873735.1 Pouteria campechiana | reverse complement strand
TGATTATATCACACTTGAGCATTAATACAGGCAAATTTGACTTAGTAACTCCTGCCATGCAAACCATATGTGTCATTTTTTGTTTCCAAAGAGATAATGATTGTGGTTGTATTTTTATACATCCACTTACATTCTAACTAAACAGGTATCTTGCAAAAATTTCACCATGGCTTTGATTACACACCCATTTTCTAAATGTTAATTTTCTTATGCTTACTTTCATACTACATTTATAATACCTATTTGTTGTCTCATGAACATGAATGTCTAATAATGAGAGGAGCCGGGACACTTAAGTGGCAATACGAAGATGACGAACTCTTAACTTGTTTTAGATATTATTTTTTTTTCGTAGCTAATATTGAGAGGCCTCGAATTCTGAGTGACCCTCATTAAAATGTTCATCATTGTATTTTATTTTGGTAGATGTCAGACAAAACTATTGGTTTGCACTTTATGTGATGCATCTTAGATTTTGCTTTTTAGTGTTTATCAAATTATTATAGCAGGAATAGGTTTTATAATTACATAATTATTACAATAGGAACAGGTTTCATAATTACATAATTATTACAGCAGGAATAAGTATTATAATTGCATAATTATTACAGCAGGAATAGGTATCATAATTACATAATTATTATAATAGGAACAGGTATCATAATTGCGTAATTATCATAGTAGGAACAGGTATCATAATTGCATAATTATGGTAGATGCAACGAAATTACCAATGGCTACCTATAGGCAAATGCAGTGAAATTTTTAGTGGTTGCATATAGGCAGATGTAGCCACTTTGAAGTAGTTGCGGTTAGGTAAATGCAACGAATTTTTAGTGATTGCATATAGGTAGATGCAACCACTTTGAAGTGGCTGCATTTAGGTAGATGCAGCAAATTTTTAGTAGCTGCGTATAGGCAAATGCAACCACTTAGAAGTGGCTATCTTCAGGCAGATGCAACCACTTCAAAGTGGCTGCATTTAGGCAGAGGCATCTACTATGATGTGACTATGTTTAGGCAAATGCAGCCACTTTGAATTGGCTGCATTTAGGCAGATGCAATGAATTTTTAGTGGCTACTTATAGGCAAATGCAGCCACATCAAAGTGGCTGCATTTAGGCAGATCTAGCAACTTTGATATGGTTGTGTTTACGCAGATGCAGCCACTTCAAAGTAGCTGCATCTGCCTAAACTCAACCACATCAAAGTTGCTACATTTAATTAGATGCGATGAGGCAATTGCTACGAAATTATGATTAAATGTAGCAAATTTTTTTGGTTGCATCTGACTAGATGCAGCGAAATTTTGATCAAATGCAACGAAATTAGTGGCTGTATTTGACTATTTCCCATACCCTTCATTATGAGGTAGTTCTAAAGGACATTTGTGATCAATGTCACAACCTCTTTACAAATGTGTCCCAATTCGCATGAATTGGCATCCTACTCAGACAAAGCCTCCAAATCAATGAACAATATCAAAACCTATGTCCATTCTCTTCCATTGCTTTCCATGTCCTTAAACTTGAACTCATCTAGACTTGTCTTCTTCTTCAGACTTATTATCAAACTCTTACCTCTAAACTCGCTTCTCCTTATTCTCCAACGACTGTTACCATGCCCACTCTTTCTCCATCCTATATCCACCCAACTATCTGATGGTTCAAATTATAGTACCTCACAAGTATACGGACGTATAACAATATAGTGTGCAAATACAAAGTTCGATCCCATAGAGGATGGCAAACCAACTTAATTAATCTTAGTAATGAAGTATAAAACTAAAAAAACTTAGAATAAAATGTGACATAATTTCAGAAACTTAATAGAATAAAAATAAATAAATAACTAAGGATAGTGCAGAGACATTAATAAGATAAAGAAGTCTCGGGTTCCGATTTCACCACAAGGTGATAACTCTTTGTCAATGGAATGTTGGATTTAATGCCTCACTTGGGTTCATTCTTTCAAATGTAAGATCATTACCGTTAGATGTGCAGGTTCAAATCTAGTGCTTTCACTCATTCCAATTATTTATCATGTTTAGTATAAATGAGGTGAAAACCTATTAAGTTTAAGAACATAAGGTAAGTAGGCAAGATGGATAACAATTGCAAATAAATTGCTGGAAATTAATGATTAAATCTAATACACATGCAATTCCATGACATACTGAATTTCATGACAATGTAACACTATTTACAAACATATACTGCACATGCTCGCATAACCCAGACTCAAATATGGCCTCATCCATACACATTCATCATAAGCATCACGTCATTCTCATTCATAGACATTTATCGTTAACATACTAACAATTCATAATCATTATTACTCAAATATTACATATCATGCCATTTGGGCAGGTTGACACCCCATGGGTGTCATATCATATCCATAATTGTGCCATTCGGGGGGGGGGGGTATAGGTGTCATATCATATTATAACCATGCCACTCAGGTAAGGCAACACCCCATAGGTGTCATATCATATTGGGACTATACCACTTAGGCAGGGAGACACCACAGGGGTGTTATGTCATGTTTGGGCCATCTAGGCATATCATTTTGCATCTTTTCCATTTAGAAATGTGCCAGCAAGGCATATCTATACCATTTTCATGCCACCAACAATTGCTAACAAAGGCTCATCTACATTATTTCATACGAGTCACAATCACTAAATTACATCTTTACCTCCCATCCATCCAAACATCCTCTATCTGACACAATACCTTTACATATGAGTTACAATCATTAACTTACATCTTTACCTCCCATCCATCCAAACATCCCCCATCTGACATAATACCATTACATATCATATAACTCAATTATGTCCATCATGATTCATGACTCATGATGCCATGTAATGCAATGAAACAAATGGCCAATTATAAATCATTTACCAATACATCAGAATACACAATTTCATCATTTCAATCACAATGCAATAAAATGACATCATTCAACCTAATCATGGGATACTCATTATCGCCACCAAACCACACATCACACATGTGTCCAATGCAAATAAATTGACTATATAATTGCATCCTTTCAATCCTTATGCAATACCATAAGCATCATTTAGCAAAGTAATGGAATATTTATAATCCTCATAAATCCACACATTCATACTAGAAGAACTACTTAACACATGATGCCTATAGGCTAGATCATTAGATACTATCTCTATCAATTCACGAATTCTTATAACATAATAAACATTAAAACACGGGATAGTCTCTATCTCTAGCTATCCCACACATCCTCAGCAATCCACATGTACAAATAATATAGCAGACATCAATCAATATAAAATCATGGGACACTCATTATCCCAATAGTCCATACATCTACATAATCTAATAAATTTCATTGAAAACATGGAGCCCGTAATCATGGAATACTCACTATCCCCAACCATCTATACATTTACACAATCTAATAAATATCATTGAAAACACAGTGCCCATAATCATGGGATACTCACTATCCCCAACCTATATGTTCACACATGAACAAGAAAAGGAGCCTACTTACTATAGTGAAGAGTAATTTCACCATCTTCAACTTTCATAACTTGCTTCCCAACACTGCTTAAATGGTCTTAAACATATAACATGTACCAAAATTCAATTTACCCATATTTCAAATGGGACATTCTACTCAATTCATAGAATAGGTGTAACCCACCTAATCACTTCATTATTGTTTATACTCATTGCATTACTTAGTTATACATCCCAACACTTGTATTTGTTGGAAATCATCACCCATTTTAATTTGACATCCCAATTGGTCTGAATTTGGGGTTTTCACTTAATTCACCATTTCAAGGCATTCTTTATTAAAATACCCAACATAAGATTCATTAAAATTCCTTAATGATCATTCATTTACCAATTTATGTAAATTAAATACACTTTTCAATGGCCACTTAAAGGCTACTATGGGATCCCGCAACCATATCTTGTTTCCCATTGAGGCATTTCATTTATCATCCCAACTTTTTCAACAAGATGTATCAAGAAATTTTCATTTTCCAACAATATACATCATATATCTAAAATAATTTGCATTACAATAACATCATAAACGAGTGGATTAAATCCCAAATCAATCAAACACAATGTTCCAGATCCTTATTCATGCACATCAGTGGACAATAACATCTATGGATTTTCTCATGCCCAAATCACTAAAAAATCACTACAATCAACCAATTCCCCCATGATTCTAATGGCAATTTGTACCATTTTCCCCCAAAAGTACTATTCATGAGTTGGACAAAACCCTAACTAAGTAGAAAACACAAATCTAATTGGGCAAAATGAACTTACCATCAAATTCGGGTGTAGCTACCTTACCAAAACTAAAATCCAACCTCAAAGCTTTAAAGATCCTCTATAAATTGTAGTAAAATGAATTTTCGTTCTTCCTCTAACATCCAATTAGTTACAACTTGAGCTTGGATGCATGGGTGGGTGATTATATGCCTAAACAGAGCTAAACTCACATACAAAATTGGCCAAAAAGGAAATGAAGGGCGTGGGGTTTGGGCATGGAAGTGAGAAGAGACGGGTGGAAAAAAAAGGGGTGGGGTTACTATGCTCCACTGCCATACTCACACCAACACTAGTGCCACAGTGCTACCATCTAGTGCCATGGCGCCGAACCTGCTAGTCTCTCATATGCTCCCTTCATGAAGTGGCATCATGGCTCTAGATTTGGGTGCCATGACACCTAATATGCTGCCTCCATTTCTCTTACTTTCTTTATATTTTGCTCTCTTTCTTTTTCCCATATCCATGTGTGCATTACTCATTCCTTTGTATATCTACATTAAAATCCACCATTTGTCCTTTCAAATAAATAACGATAATGTCATTTAAGTATTGTGTAAATTAAATTGCATAATAATTGTTCTACAACTTAATAAATTCATGTACAGATTGTCCCAAAATGATGATTTAAGAAGTTTTTCCTTATTTTTAATACCCTAGGTGTTACGCAATCAAGAACATGCTAATCAAATCACATATTTACACATAACTAAGATATCATTCAATGCACTAGCCAAGCAACTTTATGAACTCATGCTTTATCAATCTCTTCACAGAATGAGAATGTGTGTGCTTTATCTTATGCTTCATGCATGCTTTTCAATAAAAAATATGCAAACTCATAATTTTGATGATATCCACAAAACACCCACTAGGCTTGCTTTTCATAATACCTCTCCACTAATATAGAGAACTCTATCCACTTGGATAATTAGGTTTTTGTTGAGCTCGTAATAGGGCCTTGGATTTGGTAACAAAGAAAGGGATAAGGATTTCACAAAGTAAGAGATCATAAATGAATATATATGAATATTCACTCTCTTAACACACATTTTTTGTCTTTTTTTTCTTTTCATGGGTTGTCTTACTATCACACCCCCAAACTTATTTTTTTTAGTTCATTGGGATGTGATCCTTCCAATTGATGGATGAATCCTTATTGATTCATTTCCTATTTGTCCTTTTTTTCCTTTTTTTTGGCATTCTTGTTTTTTTTAGTTCATTGGGATGTGATCCTTCCATTTGATCAATGAATCCTTATTGATTCCTTTTCTTCTTGTCCTTTTTTTTGGGGGGAATTCTTGCTTTTAATACCCCCAATCTTATCTCCTTTTAATTCTCTCATACCTCTTTAACAACTATTTGCATCAAATATGTTTGTTATTGGGTCAAGCATGGTTTTTCAGGCTCAAAAAGTTTTGTATGATAAGACTAAAGAATGAAAAATCAAATTGTGGCCTTTCACATGCTTTGCATATGTCATTCTTTCATTATGGCTCAATAAGGACACTATGTTGGGTCCTATATAAGGTTGGCTTAACCCAAGAGAGAAGGGGTGAATTGTGCTTATAAAAATTTATTGCTTAACACTGATTTAACCAAAATCCCTCTTATCATGCTTGTGTATAGTACGTAATGATATAGATAATAATGCAGTAAGAAAGTAAAAAATTAGCAGCACATACAATATTTTTTATAGTGGTTCGAGTTAACTACTTTACTCCACTATTCCAAGAGCACACTCCTCGTGCCTTGGTGCAACACCCCACTTTTAGGGCACAACCAAATTACAATTCAAAGGAGAACCTCACTCACATTCTCCCCAAAACATTCAATACCATACTTGTATAATCATTTTCATATAACCTCATATGTTCATAAACATCATTGTTTATAATGACACACACCCACACTTGGCTCAGAATCATAAGTTGCATTATGATGACAACTGATAACACATATATACACATAAAGTCCACTATTAAGACATGTTGATGAAATTAATTCATACATGACTTAATATACATATAATTTAAATATTTTAAATTTACAATTTATATACATTACACTAATGTTTAGAAAAAGGGATTTTAATATCCAAAACCATCCAGCTAACACGATGACCACAACTTATTCCCAGTCATGAGCTCTAACTCCATGTTGGGCTCTGTCTTTTGACCTGTCACCTAAAAATCATAAATAAAATGGGGTGAGTCTGAACGAACTTAGTAAGTAAAGTGGTAAACCATTAGAGTAAACTATAGCACATAAACCAATTGAGGAATATTATCAAAACCAATATTTATGCAAGTTCATGACATACACTATCCACATACCAATTATACACATGCCTTCCTAAACCACACTCAATTTCAGTTTCATTATCACTCGTCCTCATAATAATACTCATATATTGCCTTATCATTAAGACATTTTTCATCCGCACACATTCATCATCATCATATCACGGCTAGCCCTTTTGATTAAGACAACATCAACCATATGCATTCATCCGCATAATGTTAGTGCTAGAATCGGTCTTATTGTTAAGGCATCCACATTCATACATGTTCAACTTTGTCATACCATTGCTCGACGTAAAACACCACACTTTCTCCTCTTTGATGTGTAATTAGTATAACCTCGTACCCCGACTTTGAATGTTGCCAAGCCGAAAACAACTTTATTGCCGCTCTCTGTGAGACCTTGCCCTCATTGTAACATAAAGATCATAGGTTCACCACCACACATCTATTGAGAAAATCAGGTATGCTCACGAATTACATGGTATCACTACTCAATTTTACAAATCATGGATTTCATAGGCATTAGATCACTTTTATGACCCCAAAGGCTCATGCCAACAATTACGACATACCGCCCAGGCATGTTAATACCCCATGAGTGTTATATCATATCATGACCATGCCACCCAAGCATGGCGACACCCCATGGGTGTCATATCATGTCATATGTGTTTGTGCCACCAATGCACTATCATAATCATATCACATTGGGGCCATCCAGGCACTATCATGTTCATATCAGGTTTATGCCACCTAGGTACTATCATGTTCACGTCACATTGGTGCCACATAGGAACTATTATAGCCACATCATATCCCCACACAAATGCTATTTACCATGTCATCTTTTCTTCTTTTTAAAGTTTCCAAGAAATGCCCTCAACAAGTTCCCCAAGAAAACCACATAAAAATTACAAAAAAATGCATGTACACTGTAGTAGCATTGTTGCCTCGATGTTGGAAGGTGATGTTGCTTGCTAGATAGGTGATTGAATGGAGTAGCACTGCAGTGCCAAGTTCACCATGACACCCAAGCTACTGATTCCCTATTCTGTATTTGGCTTCCCTTTCAGATTTAGTCTTTCTTGAGCTATTCCTTTTGCAATTATTTTTAGTCACATTCATGATTTTGTTCCCTTGATACCCAATCATCAAAACATAGTTGGAATAATGTAATTCAACCATCCTCATTATAATTCATAACCCTTAATGGCATGTAATGAAATATTATGCAATACAATGTCAAAGTAACCCAATGGATCACACATGGCCAAACCAAATTTTCAATTTAATATATGAGAATACACATCTCATCATTTCAATTATGGTACAATATCACAAACATGATTAAAATCATGGGATACACTCTATCCCTATCAATTTGCATGACATATCAAAGCAAACTAGTTGAACACATATAACTGAATTCAATTTCTCAACTTAATATGTAGAAAACTTAGAACTTCCAAATCAAAACTCAATCAATTAAACATCATATAAAATGTGGTTCTTGTATACAAAATCATGGGGCATTCACTATCCCCATCAAATTCTACATTCATGTGGATAATGAAAAGAAACCTACTTACATCTACAAAGACAATTCCAAATGCCTTGCTTTTCAACTCAATAGCTTGACCGCAACTAAATCTAATGAATCCTATGCACATCACATGTGCCCCAAATGAAATCCACACGTCTAAACAAGAGACCTAACTCAATTTTGTGCTAATTCATCCAACCTTTTTCAGGATATATTCTTATCTCATTACACATTTATAATGCCCTACCTAATGCCTAATTAGTGGATACTTAAGGTTGTGGTAAAACCATGGAATTACACATTGCCTTTCATAGTTTCATTTCATTGAACACCTAATATGCTTTTCATAGTGTCGTTTCATCAAACACTTAATGTGCATCATTTCAAATTCATAGTTTAAGCAAAGTGTAGTAACTGGAATTCATTTCCAAGATTTCAAAATCATGGTACCCCATGATTAACATCCTAACTAACCTTGATAACTACTACCCCAAGCCCTAAAACCCATGAATTCCCTCCTTAACCCACTTATTTGTAAAATACATTACACAAGGGTTAAGAAGTGACTGTCAAATTCATGGATATCATCTACCATGAGTTTCTCATGATTAAATTCTACCACTAACATCAAAATTCAGTGTTCTACTCAATCTTACATGAAAATACAACAATATCCCCTTCAGGTTCAAACTCTAACTCCATGGGTTTGCATAACAATACCTTATTTATAATAGAAATTGTAAATTAAATTAGGAAAAATACTTACCACTATAATTCTTCATTGATTCTACTCCCAAATCTTCAACTTCTTCCTCCAACTACACCCATAAGCTACTTTGGTGAATTTTCCAGATTTTCATTTCTTCTTCTAGCACTTAAAGGAAAAAATTCTCACTTAGGGTTGGCATTACACACTCACATACCAATTTCCCTCACAAAATCTTGATGAAATGGGGTGTAAAATGGGGCTAGAGAGAGATGGGCATGGGTGAGTAGAAGAAGCCACAATTTTGGGCTAGGATTTGGGGGTCATGGAGTATATATAGCTACTCCACCTTCGGTGCTTTAGTGGTGCATGCTAAACCTTGCACATCCAACCATTTTACAACACTTTTTAGCAATCTTTCTACCATAATCCATTCAACCAATTTCTAATACATATATACTTAATCATCTCTTTCATTTACACTAAGTTACATGCATAATTTCTTCCATAATTTTATGGAGTGCAACAACACTCTATAGGATTGCATCTCCATGGGGCGTGAATACAATACTTAAAAGACTAATTGTGAGACACACTCCAATGGTTATGAATGCTCTTCTTCAATTCGGTCTCTAATACTGACTCAAGGTAATCACATAAATGAACCAATAAATATAGAAAGATTAAATACACTTTACAAAATGTTTTTGAATCCGCAAGGGAAGTTTTTGGCAGTTTGAATGAAGAAGTGGATTTTCTTCCCAAATGTTGTTGAGGGCATTTAATAGAGATTTGCAAAAGGTTTAAGGATGGAGGCTCTAAGTTGGTTTGTATTTAAAAATGATGGCTCAATGAATGCAACTGTCTTTTCTCTTCTTTTTTATTCAACTTTACTACTCTTATATTCATCTTTGGATTCTGTTCATTGGAGGTAGGCGAGCTTCATTGAATGCAGAAGAACATTTGAAGATTCTCCCAATAAAATGTGCTATTTTTTGTTAAGTGAAACATCTATAATAACTTGCAATGATGTGTTTCCAAAAATGGAAGAATTTCAAATTGAGGTTAGCTACCAACAATTATTGTTTATTGCTTGGGAAAAAGTTGCCATGTCTCAAGTAAATATTTTGGATGGAGTGTCCCCTTTGAGTGACCACACTTTGTTTTAGATAGAGTTTCTTGGTTGGGATTTGTCCAAAGTTTATATTTTAGCTGGAGTTGTTTGCTTGGCATTGTTAGGAGTTAAAATTTCGGATAGGATTAGAGAGACAGACGAAGTGGCTTCTTTTGAGATGTTTATGCTAGTCCAAAGTTATTTTCTCTCATTGTCTGAATCATCTTGTCAGCATGAACCTTTATCCAAAGCTTGCTCTTTGTCCAAACTATCATGACAATGTTAAAGCTTTGTCCGAAGCTTCAGTAAATAAGTTTGGGAACAACTTAAACAATGTTCAAAGTCAGCCTTTTTCTCTACATTGTCCAAGATATGTTTCAAACAAGTTGAGATGCACTTCCATTCTAAAATTAGGAGCAAGGTTGTGTTCATAGTGAATATTTAGGATGAATATTTAGGACTGATTGAAATTTTGGAAGAACCAATTTGTTCTTATGCCTTGAAATTTTCTTCAATTGCTAGAAGATTGTCCAAGACTTCACTTATCTTGCACTATCTGAAACTCCAGCTTATCTAGTAGAGTTTCATACTATCCTAGTATTGCATTGTTCTTATGGCGTTTAGACTTCTCATTTCAGCACATCCACTTCTTCATTTGGGAATTGTTCTTTCTGTCTTGGATCTATTTTTGCACTTATAATCTTGAGAGATTTTCATTAGTACTTAACTTAATCAAGTTTTGTTTGTCATCAAAACTATGCAATTATACTAACACACTAGTGATAGTGATATACTAGGTTATCTTTAAAGGTTCAAACTAATCAAAGAATGCCTAAATCATTTCCAAGTAAACATTTTATGTCAAATTTTACCTTGAGGGATAATCAAACAAGTTCTAGCATGTTCATGTCAATCAAAATATATCGTAAATACATAACATTATCAATTAATCTGCATACACTTTCCATGATCATAACATAAGATGCTTAATAACAATTTCAACATTCATGAAAAAGAAAGACTTATCACAAATATCATTAAATTACAAGATAGTATCTATCCTTTTAAATCATGTGCATTGATAATAAAAAAATGAGCATAGGTTAATGAAAGACTAATGCATCCATTGTATCAATGTGAAAGTGTTGAGAGACTAATGCATCCATTATGGCAATGTAAAAGCAACTATCACTAGCTCTTTGATACTTGATTGCATTAAAGATATTAAAGATTACCTCTTCTTCTTGTACCTAAAGCTTCAACTCACCCTCTTAGAGATTTATTAGTGCTCATTTGATAGCCAAGAAAGGTCACTTACTATGATAGGAACATCTTTCTCTTCGTCCATATCTATCACCATAAAATCTACAGGAAATATAAATTTTTTAGTCTTGATTAGTACATCTTAAATGATGCCCCTTGGATGCTTAATGGATCTATTAGCCAACTATAAAGAGGAGGTAGGGTGTCTAACTTCACCTAACTCAAGTCTCTTATAAATAGATAAAGGCATTAGATTAATGCTAGCACCAAGATCACACAATGTCTTCTCATACACAAAATTTCCAATAGCACACCGAATGGTGAAGCTTCCTAGTTTTTTTAGTTTTGGAGGCAACTTCTTTTGGATGATGTAACTGCACTCTTCAGTAAGTGCAATAGTCTCATATTCCTCGAACTTCCTCTTACTTGAGAGGATGTCTTTCATAAACTTCACATAACTTGGCATCTATTCAAGTGCATTAGCGAAGGGAATGTTGATGTGAAGCTTTTTGAAAATCTCCAAAAATTTTGCAAATGGCTTATCGATTTTGCTCTTCTTGAGATGCCGAAGAAAAGGAATGCTCATAGTGGACTATGGAGGAGGTAGTGGTAGAACTTTAGAAGGGACTTCAACTTGTTCTTATTCTTCTTGCTTAGCTTTTTTGCCACTTGATAGATTCTCCAATTCCTTCTCACTTCTTAAGGTGATCGCCTTGCATTTCTTTAAGATTGACTTCAATGTTGCTAGTTAGTTTACCTTGTTGATGACCATTAAACATATTGGACAAGTGAGAAATTTGGGCTTCTAGATTTTCAATCTAAGTAGGGCTCTAAAAATTGAACCTTGTCTTAGTGATGAATTTGCTTGTATCAGTCATGAAATTGCTAGTGTTGTTGTCCAAATGAGTCAAAGTAGCTTCCAAATTTGTCATCTTTTCATGCTGTTAAAACCATTATTGAGGGACCCCCATATTCTGATGATTTTTGCATAAAAAATTTGGATGATTGTGCCTTCTTATATTATATGTTTTAGAGTATGGGTTATTCTATTGCCTATTAAAGTTGCCAACAAACTGTGCCTCCTTTGTTTGAGGTTGGGAAAATGGATTTCCTGCTTGACAGTCTTCACTCTGATAGCCACCTTGGCAAGAATCACAAAAGAATTGAGGAGTTATAATAGCATTAACCATTATTTGATTGTTCTCAATTTGTTTAGTAAGAACTACAACTTGAGCAGTATAAGCAGATATAACATCAACTTCATAAACTCTCATTGTTTTTTTTGTGATCACCCATTCACTTGGCCACTGAAAATTATTTGTAGCCATATCTTTTAGTAACTCATATGCACCATCTTCTATCTTCTTCCTCAATGCTCCTCCTATAGATGCATCAATCAATGTTCTTGTAATGCTAGTTATCCCATTGTAGAAATTGTACACTTGCATGCACTTAGGCAAACCATGATGTGGACACTTCCTCAGCGGCTCCTTGTGTTGATCCAAACCTTCTTTACTTGGCGTAATTTTGATGATGAATGTGTTTAACTAGCTAGGTTTTGATGATGTGTAAAAATATGTGAGTGAATGGTTAAGGTACTAATAGTTATGTTCCCTAATATTGCAATGATAGGTATAAAACATATTTAGGGAAATAACATTAGTTAAGTGGACAGCGCATACAAGATCATATCAGAGACAAGATCCACCAAATATAGGAAGAAAACATAAATGCACAAAAGAAAGAATGACCCTGGACTTAGAAGAGAATTTAAGCCATATAGGGACATGTCTGAAATCATGAGGAATAAATTCAAGAAGTGCAGTGTGTCTGAAGAATGTTAACTAGACATAAGATCAATGTTTGAAATGATGTCTAAAAGTTTCAGATGCATGATTTAAGCTCCCAAACCAAAATTATAGTTGAAGGATATTTTTAGCATCATTCAAGAGTTCTAAAGCAAGTTTAGACATGGTTCTGACATGGTGAAGTACGCTGTTGAAAATGATAAGACTAGATGATTAAGTTCGGATGCAAATCAATGCTTCGTACTATGCTTAAGATGGATAACATGATGCTTCGAATGTAGCAAAATGAAGTTTGAACATTGTGAAATAAGGTTCAGACATGAAGTCAAGTTTAGACATGCTGAAATTTTATTTTGGATATTATCAAACCAATTTCAGACAAAGTTGAAGTTCAGACATGCAGCTATGTATTTCATGCCACTTCAAATGTTGGGAAAAACTTATTTTAGACACTGTTGAGCACTTCAGATGAAGCTAGTTCCTGTTTGTCGTAAGAAGCTCAATTTGGGTAACTTTAGACATTACAAAGTTACTACTTTGGATGTTCTGAAGTTGCAAATGACATCAGACAAAGCAAATTTCTGAGAAAACATTCTCTCCCATTCTAGACATGTGGAAACCTTTATTCTGAACTATATGAAGTTGGGAAAATGTCTCAGTGAACAGAAAATCTCAGTGCTTCGCTAGCATTTAATGAATGTTGTCTTCTCGAATGGGTAGATTTTAAATTCCCACTATACAAGGAGTTAACAGGGGATGAACTAAAGCTAGTAATTCACAAAAGATAAGTGATATAGAGCATTTACAAAGTATTTACTCTCATTCAAGTTTTCTTCCTAGATTTCACAACTTTTCTCTGCAAAATTGAAGATCTACATTCAAAACCTAGCTATTTGTAAAATTTTGGAGTTTGATATCATTAAATTTAATAACCTTTATTAAGTCAATATTTAATCTATGTACAATCAGACTAAGTAGAGGCAGGTAGTTCTACAAGTTTTTTTCCTGTTAGTTTGCTTCATCAAGTAGAAAGATTTGTTGTTTATATAAGTTCGTTAGTGAGCTTGTAAACCAACCATTATATAAGTTTGTTGGTGAGCTTGGAAACCAACCCTCATATAACTTTGTTGGTAAGCTTGGAAACCAATAGTTGTAAGAGTTTGTTGGTAAGCTTGGGAAAGCCAACCATTGTTATTGAAACTTGAGTGAAGCAAGGAAGGCAGACTTAGAGAGTGGAATAGGTACCAGGTTAGGCTAAACCACTATAAAAATTTACATGTCTTCATGTTTTGTGATTTATTCCATCTATTTTCAGCAATTTATTTTTATTTGGTCATTAGAACAGGACCGACAATTGGTATCAGAACGGGCTTAACTAGTTATTCTTGATCACCGAGTACCTTAACTTGTCAAGATATCCCTAAATGGCCAAAAATTTCCACAACGTACCCACAAAGGGATAATCCATTTCTAGACCCCAATACTTTGATGGTACTAATTATGGGTCTTGGAAAATAAAAATGCAAAATTTCATAATAGCCACAGATTACCAGCCATGGCTTATCATTGAAAATGGCCAAGTAATCCTCGATAGTAAAGATAGATACACCCTAGAGGATGAACAAGTTGTAGAAAAAGATGCCAAGGCTAAAAATATCCTTTACTATGCACTGTCCTCTTCGAAGTTTGAAAAAAATTCCATGTGCAATTCTACTAAAGATATTTGGGATAAATTAGAAATTATTTATGAAAGAATTAATCAGGTCCAAAAGACTAAAGCTAACATTCATGTACAGGAAAGGGAGATATTAGAAAGCTCAATGGCTAAAAATTTAAATGAAGCTAAGGAAGAACGAATCACTGCCATCAAATTCATGGCTATAATTGACAATGAGGTATTTTCAAAAACTAAAGCCCCTAATTTTCAAGAAGTCCTAGAAGATCTATGTGATGATTTCAAGGCTTTAAGAGCCAAATATAAGAAGATTAAAAAGTAGCTATTTAGAATAACTAGTGAATGCTTCGAATTAAAGGAAGAAAATAATATGCTCAAGGACAAACAATGTACCATTAGTGAACTTGAGTCGGTCAAGGCTAAAAATAATGCCCTTAGAAAAACCTTGACCTCCACCTTGTTAAAAATGAAACCAAAGAGAAAAGGTAGATTGCAACAAAGGAAACAAAATAATCATTTTGGAAGAAAACATAAGCCAAAACAAAACCTGATTTGGGTTCCTACAAATGTTGTAAAAGTGGTAAATGTTATAGAATCTCCAAATATTAGTTTAGTGATACCAAAGAAATTATGGGTGCCAAAATATTCCGCCATTAACCCAATCAGACCCATTCTTAAATGGGTACCAAAGAACATAGCATAAACTTGTTAATGTAGGTGTGCTTGAGAACCATAAGCAGTAGTACATGACATGTCATAAGTGGTTGCTCAATGCACATAACAAGGAATAGGGAGATTGACGTATTAGATCTTCGTGCATTATATATTTATCATTTGATCATTATGTGATACTCTCCATTACATGTTTTTAATATCCTATCTTTATATGTATGCTAGTCATTTATATCATGTATGTTTTCAAATGATTTGTGCTCCATTAAGCATTAAGATTATTACAGTCCCAAGGCATAAGTTAAGCCTATTTGGGAAACCTTATAATTTAAGGTCTCAACTTGGAATTCAAATCCTCGTCAGACTTTTTGTAATAATCATTTTGGTTCAATTTCATAGTTAGGTCATTTCAAATGATGTTTTAGACATTTTGGTAGACTCTTAGAAATTTTCTATACTTCATTTTTTTTTTGGGTCCGAAACCCATCCTGTATTGTCTAAGTTATAGCTTCAGACTGTCCATAGTTTCATTCAACGTCTGAAACCCCTTTCTCTGTTTGAAACTTCTAAAACCCTATATAAAAGTAACAAGCTCTCTTTAAGATCCTATTAAATCATTTGATATTCTTACTCTTTCTGTTTGAAACCCTACTTCAAAAGAGGTGATTCGAGTTCTTGCTACATCCAAACATCTTCTTTCTCTAGGATCTCCCTTGCTACATTTTCATTTTAGAACCTCAGTCTTTCTGCTCGGAAGAATCCCCAAATTCATTTTCCTAAATTCCAATAAAACCCCTTCAAACCCTATATATCAACAACTGCAAATGGCTAATTTGAATGAGGTAGAAGTGTCAGTGGAGACTACATTAACTAAGTCAAGAAGAAGGAGAGAAATAGAAGAATCGAAGGAAGTGCCTTTGTCTTAGAGAAGAAGACTGGATAGTAACAACGTGCTTGAGGTAATTTTTAGAAATGATGCATCTCCTTACCTTAAGTACTTGAATATGTGAGAACAAAAAGGTCATGAAGGGAAAATCCTTTTATTTTCATATATTTAGAGAAAATAACCTGAATTTGGAAATTTGTAGATTGATTAACTTCTAGGGTTGGTTGGATTTCATGTGTTATAAGGATAAGTGCTATACAAGGATGGTAAAAGCCCTATTCTGCAACTATGACTCAAAATCAAAGAAGTCGAGGATAGAAGATAAGGAAATAGACCTATCTCCTGAGAGTATAAGAGATTGTCTAAATGTTCCTATAGTTGAAAGACAAGAAATTGAATGGCCTGCAACCAGAGCACAAATGTTTTTAGATCCTGCAGGAGTAGAGATTAAAGACAAAGAAAATAATTTACATGCTAGCAATTTGGAAATAAATGTCAAATTGTCCCACATCTTGCTCATTAACAATATTTATCCAAATATTGGTGGTAGAGATAACATATCGAAAAGAGATGCCTAGATTTTTTGGGCATTAAAGAATGAAAAGAAAGTGAATCTTGCTCAAACCATCTTAGAAAATCTATACGAAGTCAATTCCACAACAAGGTTTCCTCTTCCTTATGGAATGATCTTGTCAAAATTAAGAAGAGCTTGAATAGACGTATCTATTGAAGAAGTGGAAGATTTTGAGAAGTCAAACATAGTGAATGCACTTACCTTGAAGAAAAATGGCTATGAGGACACCTTAGATGGATGGATCTCTAATAATCTAAGGAGGTTTATTCAACCCAAGATAGCAAGAGAATAAAGATAAGAAGAACAGAAAGAAAGAAGACAAGAGTTAGCTAGGGGAGAAGAAGCAACTATCCCCTCAGTTAGATAAGAAGAAATAAGAAGAGAAGAAGTATGTGTAAGAGAAGAAAGTGTAGTGAGAGAAGAAGTATCAGCAGCACTCCCATCTCCACCTAGAGCACCCCATCCTTCACCACCTACCCAATCCATTCCACAAAGCCTTGAGGCTAAGCTCACCAACATACAAACCTCTATCTCATCCATTAGCCATAGGATGGACAAGATTAAGGAATCAATGCATCTAAAGCTGGATACATTTATCTCCTTGGTGAGTCAATTAGAACCCAACCAAAACTAGCCCAATCACCCTCTTCTCCATAATCATCTATTCATGATCCCAAACCTCTCTTACCCATTAGGTCCTCTCATCCTTCAACTTGACCTTTTTCTCCCCATCCAACATCTCATGAATCTCCATGTCTATCCATCATTCCATATCAATCTCCTTTGTCCTCCTCATCTATTTCTGCTTCCTCCTCCTCATCTAATTTTGTCTCTTCCTTCTTTGAATCAAAGATTCCTCTCTCTAAACTACCCAATCTTAGGTCTAGAAAACCCTCTCATCTAGCTAAACCATCTTTCCAACCCTCCTCTAAGTCTATATCCTTCACTCTCCATCAAATTCTACAGTCAACTCCTTCTCCTCCTAAGAAACTTCCATCTCCTCATCGAAAACCCTCTCTCCCTGCTTCCTCTAAATGATCATGAATTCCTTCTAAAACCAAATGTGTCTTCACTCCCAAATTCTTCATCTTAACTATTTCTCTTATCCCAAATCAAACCCCTCTCATTCCACCTCCCACAATTCCACCACCTACACCTCCAACTCCTAGGAAACTTCTCAAGAAATTTAGAATGATTCACCAAGAAGTTGATGTTGTTAGTACGAATGCATAGTTTTGATGATAAATAAAACTTGATTAAGTTAGATACTGGTGATATCAGTCAAGTGTTTAGAATATAGAAGTTTCAGATCATTTTTCATCATAATCCTAAAAGATTGAGCTACCAAAAACATGGGGATAATGTTTTGGAAGAATTGAAAAGAAGAAAACAAATAGATGTTTGGGGCAATGAAAAGCTTAAGATGGAACTAAAGAAGCAAATCCTTTGTCCAAATCCAAGTCCATCCAGCTTCATTCATGTCATCATAATTTGTCCAAAATTAGCTACGGATAATATAAAGCGAAACGAGACTTTGTCCAAAATTAATAGAAGTCTTTGTCCAAAATTTTGGAATGATGAACACTTATTAACTTCGGACAATGTGTGACAAAGAACTTTGTTTGATTGAGAGAAGCTAAAAAATGAAAGTGAACTTTGTCCGAAATGCAGTCCAAAATGAAGAGTCCAATTTTGTTTGAAATTAACTTTGGACAATATGACTAACTAAAAATAGTAAATTGAAGGGAAAACTCTATCCAAAATTAACTTTGGAAGATCAGAATGAATCATCATCTTCTTAAACCATTTCTTGGACAATTTGAATCATCCAACATCATCCAAATTTAATGAGCTTCAATTCAAAATGATGATTAAATTAGATCAGTGTAGTATCCCCTCATCCAATGCTTGCCTAAACTAACAATTTATCTTCTTGTCTAGCAAGAACAGTGCTACAGTCATCCCAACTGATAAGAATTAATTAAAAGACAACATTTTTCAAAAGAGAGTTAATCAGAATAATCTTCTACATTTAATCGAGGACACCTACAACCAAAGACTAAAATTCAAAACCTCTATAAATGCAACAATGTTGGGATGAAGAAAAAGGGTAACATAATAAAGAGAGTGCTTACTGAGCCCGAATCTTCTACTACATTCAAGAGACTTGAACCTTGCACTTAATTCTTTCTCATCATTGATTAAAGGCCTTTAACCACCATTTGGGAAGATCATTTACTTCAGCATTCAAATTGCAAATTTCTTCCCCTGTGCTTTCTATGAAACACTTGTATAAGTGTATTTAATTTCTACACTCTTAGTCTTGTGATTACCTTTACCTGGTAGTTGAGACCAAGATCAAGAAGAGTTATGATGGTCTATTAAGCAGTATCTTACAAATAGGAGCTATATAGTTTATTCACCTTTGGAGCTGATCCAGAAGAGTGCTAAGTGCATTATGTTTATGCCCCCTAGAGCTGATCTAGAAGTGTACTTAGTGCATTGTTTTTATGCCTCTTGAGCTGATCCAAAAGAGTGCTAGGTGCATTGCATTTATGGCCCCTGGAGTTGTTACAGAAGAGTGCTGGGTGCACTGATTCTATTTCTTCTATTATGGTATAGTGGAACCCAAGACGCTAAGAAGAGAGCGTTCTTAGAAAAGTGGAGTAGAGTGTTAAATTGAAACACTAAAAATCCTTATGTCTTGATTATTTGCATGACAACTATTGATTTCATTGTTTGTTAGAGGGACATTAACTTAAAAAGGGGTTTTAGTAAAAGTTTTTAAGTACCTAATTCATCCATCCCCTCTTGGATATTTTCCTAACCTCAAGACTAACAAGTGGTATTAAAGCAGGCTACATAAATACTTGTAGTGATCTAATGGCAAACTATAACACCTAAGGGTGTTAAGTTAATGATTTCAATGTTAATGCATGAATTATTGTGTTAAATTATGGATTTTTGCTAAAAAGCTATTATTATGAGTTTATTTGGACAGCAAAGGGAAATTTAAATTTTTCATGAGTCAGAATTATTGAAATTGGGATGAAGTGATGCACAAATGTGATGAAATCAATATGTATATTTGAGAATGATTTAATTGATATGTTCCTTATGCATTTGGACTTTATTTTAATTGATTATGGTGGAATTTATTTGAAAATGAAATAATTTTTATTATATATGATGTGTATGGAAATTTAGTAAAGCTATGCCAATTGGGTGCAATGATTATATGATTTAATGTGTAATGGTTGAGGAAATTAGTGATATATTTAATGCTATTTAATGTGGAAAATAATGTTAAAATATATGGGGAAGTGCATAAGGAAATTTGGAATGGTGTAGGAGAAAATGTAGGAAATTCTATGAAATTAATGCACATATGTCCAAATTTATTTCATGACATTATTTTTAATTATGTGAGGAATTTAGTGTGTTTTAATGTCCTAAATTATATGGGATTATTATTGGAAAACGTGAGGTAAAATGAGTAAAATGGAATGATTCCAATGTATATGAATTTCTTGGAAATTCAATGTAATTATGTTGATTATATGTGTTATTATTACATTATTTAAATTGTCATTATTAGAGGAAATTTATGTGCTTTTTGTGTGTTATAATATATGAAAATTTTATGGCTAAAAATCATGAGAAAATGCATGAGAAAAATAAAAGATAATTATAGAAATACCAAAGGAGCATAAGAGTATGTTAAGAAAATGTTGAATTTGAAAAATGGGTCACTTGTGTACAATATTTGACTTAGATGAATTGATAATGAATGAATCGATGAGATCTAGAAAATATGTTTAATATAAAATTTGTAGATTTTAAAATTATCTTTTCTAATGAGTTGATAATCACATGATTTATATGTTGTATGAGTAAATTATGATCAATGCACCAAAATTCGCCTCATGGGTGAAAAAGATAGAAAATACCAAACATTGTCACTATATTTAAACTTTTGACATAAATGTGGGTTGATTTGGATTGGTTAACATGAAATTTGTATCCCTTGAAGTTAGATTTCCAATTTGTATCATTTGGATATTTAATGAGAGATATATGATCAATTTAGTCTGACTGTCTTTGGCAGCAACGGGTCACGAGTTGTTAGTCAATCAATGAGCTATGGTTTGGCTTGATTTATACCCTATTTGACCCAAATTTCTCATTTTTATTCCCCTTCCTTCTTCTGCTAGTTTCCACACCCCTAGTAATGACAACCCATCATTTTAAACTTAATTTTTTTTTATGATTTAAGCTAGTAAATCCTTGGATTTCCTTGGAAAACCATGAGTTTCTGGATCAAAACTCTATTGTCTTTCTGTTTAGGCATGTCTTCTTAGCTGGGAATTTAATCATCATGATCCATGGC
Organism: Pouteria campechiana; assembly: GCA_036873735.1. Taxonomy (NCBI): domain Eukaryota; kingdom Viridiplantae; phylum Streptophyta; class Magnoliopsida; order Ericales; family Sapotaceae; genus Pouteria; species Pouteria campechiana. The sequence goes on along the minus strand of JAYJMB010072451.1, from coordinate 2,426 downwards.
TAATTTTTGAAGATTTGGGGTTGGAAGTGGGTGGAAAATGACCCCCATACTTGGAAGCCAAGGTAAAATCCATTTTTCTCCATTAATTTTGTATTTTCTTCTAGCTAGGGTTTGTAACTCAACTCATGCATAGTAAATTTAGGTATTTTAGAAGATAATTTGATGAAAATTCATGGGAAAAATTAGTTAATACATGTTTTGTAATGATCTTGGAGTGATTTAGGTTATAAAATGTGGTTTTGCAACAACCCCTTGCTGTGAATAGTAATCCTTGGGTGAAATTGCAATGAATTCATGTAAATTGATGGGTTAAATTGTCAATAAGTTAATTTTAGTGTATTTGGCATGATTTGAACTTGATAATATGGGATTAATCATTGCTTATGGCTATGAACAGAAACTTGTGAATAGTAAATATGGGGTTTTTGTATAAAAAGTGAGATTATGGCAAGTTTAATCGGATTAAAAGCTTGATTATCATGTATTTAAGGTAAATTCAATGTTAATGATACTATGGATTCTTTACATGAAATTGGTAGTGAAATTTCCTCAATTGTGTTATTGAGGAACTTATAAATAAGTAATGCTTTTAAAGTGTTTGATCTAATGAATTAATGAGGAACCATATGGGATTGATTACTCCAATTGTATTTTATGGTTGATTATGAATAAGGTAATAACTTAGTGTATTAAAAGCATGATTAATACATGAGTATACAGTTAGATAGAAATGTGTAGACTTATTGATGAATGAATCATGATATCTAAATATTATATTTCATTGTATTGAAGGGAATTAGTCATGAATGTATGTGTAAATGATTTGTGTGAATTGTGTAGGACCAATTAAGCATGGATTTGGGAAGCCAAGCTTGAGAACATGAGGACTATAAGTGGGCTCATCATGAGATAAGTAGGCTATATTTGTGTGTTTGCTTGATTGGATGGGGATAGTTGTTATCCCATTGGTTCTGTATGATTTGTGTTTACGTGAATGTATGAAATAAAGAGATGGTCATTATCCCATGTTTGGCTTATGAATATGTGTGGATTTAATAGGGATAAAAAATTTCCCATGTTGTTACTTCTAATTACATGGTATGTTTGGGATTGTGAATATACTAAGATTTACTATATGATAATGTGAATGTGTGTGTGAATTGGGATTGGTGAAGATCCTAAGGTAAGTGAATTCATATGATTGTGCTATCACTTGTATAAAGTTACTTGGTGGGATAGAAGAGTATCCCCTAAATTTGTCTCAATGATATGGTGTGATTATGTAAATGGTATGTATGAATGAGGGATATATAATATATCAAAGTTATTTTCTTAGTATGATGACACAGATGTGGAGGGATAGAGGGTATCCCCTATTGATATATATATATATAGCATTATTAATCTTATGTATGGATATCTATCTGGTAAATGATAGTATCCAGTGACTTATAAGTGCATGGTTTCATGGTAGTATCTTGGTTATGATGTGACTATCCTGGATGGGATTTTAATTGTGGAGAATGTGCTTAGGTATGCTTGCGGGATCCCTTGTTGTTGATTATGCTTCCTATACAGTTTATTTACTTAGTCTATTTAGACTCAGTACTATTTTTATTTTTAGCTAGTAGGTTGAGCCATTAAAGTATATGTTGGCAAGAAAGCTTAGAAGATAACTTCAATCTGGAGATGTTGTTATAATAAATTGGGATGTATATTTTTATTTCATTAGAACTAGAATCCTTGTGAGGTACATGTATGTTGTAAATTGATAAAAATTTGTGCATATCTTATAATTGGATTTAAGATTTCAATTGATGTATAAAAGAGATGTATTGGCATGTCATAGTAGTTTATATATGATGTTGTAATTATAAATGGACTTGTATGATCCCAGTGAGATGAATTGTCATCATAATTAGTTCCAATCTTAGGTAGACAATTGTGGCTATGGGTGTATGTTATGGTTTGTATTAGAAATTTGTAATTATAGAGATTTCATTATATATGATTAATGTATTGTAGGTTTAGATGCTCATATTTTAGGGCAATTCTCCCAAATTTTATGTAGAATTTTCCTTTAAAAATGGGGAAAATACATGGTGGTGGTAAAACGTATAGGCTTCTAGTTGAGGAGTTACATAAACCCATAATCATCTACTCATGTATTTGCTGAGGAGTAATCATCTACCCGACCACCCTTATTTGATGGAACAAACTTTTACCTTTTAGAATGTGAGGATGAAGCAATTTATTATGGCCAATGACATGGAATCTTGGAAGGCAATTGAAGTAGGAGTTACCCTTCCTACTAATGAGATCGGTGTAGGGACCAGAGAGGAGACCACCGCAGTTGATGGCTCAAATTTAATACCTCGCAAGTGCACGGTCGATGTATAGTCTAGTGTGCTTATGCAAGGGTCGAT
>JAYJMB010072440.1:0-23719 GCA_036873735.1 Pouteria campechiana | reverse complement strand
CGGGAACACCCCCGGCGTCCTCTGATCTGTGTTCTGGTTTTGCAGGATCAAGGAGGGGGGATCTCGAAAGCTGCATCTGCATACCCTTTGGGAAGAAATAATATATATATATTTATATATTATAAAATCACAACTAAATGATATCTTCAATGTGCTTTTGGTTTGCAATTAGCAAACTGGAGTAAAACAACATTTCCCATCTAAAGTTTCCAGTTTTTTGTTTTTCCCCAAAATCTTATATTAATTTCCGTTGCAATTCAGTTCTTTAAAAGTGGTTCCAAGCAACATAAATATTTAAGCCTAATTTGGTGTGACTCATCCATCATGCATAAAAGATTAGCTGGTTACAAAACCGATCGATTCAGTGCCAAAGCAGCCCATGGTCCATCAGGATTATTTTTTCTTAAACTCATTCTCCATTAACAGGGATATCTTACTAACTGTATATCTTTTATACATTCAGACACCTTAGGAGTTTAAGTGCTTTAACTTATCTTAATCTATTCTTTGTCGTTCTACAGGCATCACAAATTTCTATTTACTGTAACCTTATTTATCAAAATGTATCCCGCACATCTTAATTAATACCATCACACCTCTTAAATCAAATAATAATAATAATTTTATTATTATTAACAGTACTATTTGATTTATCGTTACAATCAAAATTGTTATGGTTATTAAAGAATTGTGCAAATTAGAATGAACAATGGAAGAAATTAAAGTCATTGTTTAAAAAATAGTTTTCATGAAAAATCATTAATTAAAAAAATTGAAATAAAAAATATATAAGGATAATTAAATTAACACAATGCCTCAATGAAAAGGCTATTAATGCTCGTCCATGCGAGACTAATGCCAATAAAACACGATCTTATGCAACAATCTTCAATCGTTGGAGAGAACTAGATGGACCACGATTCGGCGTGATAACGAGGTGTAGGATAGCTGCAGGAAGCCAGGGAGAGCCGAAGAGGGAGGGAGGTGGATTTTCACCTTACTCGGGGAGTCACGGTTTTGCATGGTCCTGAGGTGCAGGTAGCAGTCGTCGTGAAAAATCACCGAAACTCCCCCACCTTCTCCAACAAATCCTCCTCTTCCTCCTCCTCCTCCTCTTTAAATGCCTCTCTCACCAGCTTCAACTCCTCCAACCTTCTCTCTCGCTACTCGCCATGTATCCACGCCAGCTCAATTCCAGCGTACGAAACCCCTCTTCCATATATTTCTCTTCATCTTCATTTTTCTGCCTGCTTCCTTTCTCCTCATTATCTCTCTGCTTCTGATCTTCAGCTGCCAGCAGTTGAATTCCTGTTCATGGGTTAGCTTTTATGTCTTCGATTTGCAATTTATATAAGAAAATAATGAAGAATTCATCACATTTCTGGTTTGGTATAGATTTCAGTTCCCTGTCGATGCAATTTTTGAAATCGTTACGTATTTGTCCTTGAGTCACGAATTAACGTTTCGAAGGCTGTGAATGTGGAAATTTCTTTTGGGGTTGCTGAATTTGGAAATTATGCTGAAAAGATAAAAAGTCTAGGGTTTAGATCACACAGCTGCTTGGGAAATAGTATGAAATATTGAGCATCCAATGCTAGTTTCTTTCACGCACTGTGATGGTGTTGGCAGAGTGCCAATGACTAATGTTAATCATGCTTTTACCAGGGAACTTTATATCAATGAATTATATGATGCATGTTGTGTCCAACAGGTGGCTCCAAACATTACTGATTTACTGGACTATATCAGTATTAGTGAATAGTGTGGATACTAGCAAAATCATCATCATGGGTTGAAAACTTAAGTTTCAAGTTTAGTTTGAAATGAAATCAATTGATTTGTCCAAGCAGCACCTGAATGTTGTTCAAGGGGGTAATGGTGCTTTGTTTCATTTGCATGGATTTTAAATTCAAGCCACTACAACTTCGAGAATCTAAATGATCTCCAGACAGTTCATTGAGCTGAGTCACATACTTTTTTTTTTGTCAAGAAAATTATGTTTATGCATTTAGGTTCAGTGGTGCATTTGGTTGCACCAATTTGGGCCATGCAGAAAGCTTCAGCACTGACCTGATCAAATGGATGACATCCAAAGTGATATGGATTGATTTGGGTGCTAACTCTTTAAGAAATAGTGGGGTACTGGTACCCGTGGCATCTGTTCTTTCTTCTGCTTCTGCTTCTTCTTTTAATTCCTGCTTGTTAAAGAAAGAAACCTCTTACACCAAATTGATTTTCTTCAATTTTCAGAGAAGCTCCAGAACAAAAAATGATGAATATGGCAATGTGGTTGCAGGCCAATGTTGTGGAATACAAATTTCCATGAAAAGAGCCGCTTAATTTTAGAGTCCTGTAAAAAGGCACTGAAGTTTCTGTTCAAAATTCCCAGTTGTACATTGACTTATTATTTTCCAATTCTCATTAACTATTTTCTAGCACTAGCAAGATGTTACTTGGGTTGAATTTAACTTGACATATTAAAGTTGCTTGGGTTTCTGATTAATAGAGCTGGTATGTTGTGGCTGGTTCTTAAAACAGGCTTCTTTGGAAAATGGAAGTTCCGAGGAAAATTGCCCCCGTACAGATGAGAAGGGTTTTGAGGATTCATTACATTCATTGGATTCAGAGACATTGGTGGGAGAGTTCATTCAGCAGCTGCCTGTCAAGGGCGATGATTATCTTATAGAGTTCTCTGAGGCTATGAAAAGTAAGTTTCCAATTTATCCTTGAGTTAATTTTTATGATCATCTCACTATCGCCAAGTCACTAGCCCCAAAGTCATTTTCAACAATCCCTAACTGGTGATTTCTGAATACTTGCTTTAACAGGACTGTTGGATATTTTTAGCTTAAACCTTCAGAAATATATTCCAGTCCAAAAGTTAGATTATCAAGCAAGAACAATCTTTGTGTTGCTAGAGCCATAACTCTTAATACTTCAATGCCATTTTTGTGTTGATTCATGAAGTCTGAATGCTTCCATGCCATTTTTGTGTTGATTCATGAAGTGTGAATGCTTCAATGCCATTTTTGTTTTGATCCATGAAGTGTGTGGCTCACATGATTTTTGGACAGGCTTATTTTTTACTTGGGTTATCTATATGATTGGTTAACCATGTTGGATGGGTTGGCTGCTATATGAACGCTAAGCTCACTTACTGTTGAAGAGGCTGGGTTGACAGAAGGGCTGAATTCTGTTATAGGAATATGTATTTAAAGAGTCCCAAATGAATTGGCTTATTCGAGGGAAGACCTATCCTTTGTCTGGTACTGCATGCTTCCACTTTGCAATATGAAACTATGCGATATAAAACGATCCATTAATCCTCAAAGATTGATCAAATTTATTATGGATCCAACAACATAAACATCTAGTCATTTAATCTTAGCTATGATCTTGTATTTAAGATCTTTATTTACAGTTAGGAAAGGTATGTACATATTTATGTAAGGAAATGGTTCAAAGGAAGGGTTCCTTTGAAATTTCAAAGGACTCTCTCTATTTTAAGCTCTATTTTTAAGTTAATCAAAGATGATTAAATAAAATTCAATCCGATCATTATACTTAGTGTTATTGCTTTAGTTAAAACATGTGAAATCATTTGGTTCAGATGGGCCACACCATTTAAAAATTTATAAAATGATGTATGAAATACAAAAATTACTTGTGTCAACTTATGAATGTCACAAAACTTTATAGAATCATGAACTAACATAAAGGTTTTCAAAGGTATGGATGCATGATTACATCCCCGTAGGCCCCACAAAAAATGAAAAACATATTAAAGGTGGATATTAGCTCTCAAATGATGCTAATTTTAGGTTCACCTAAGTGTTTTATTTAGATAATCTCAGAATTACTAAATAAACAGGTGATGTTAAGTAAGATGAAGGATTGGATTTCATTTAATTATTCATAATGACAAAAATGAAAAGATTCTTTTGAAATTTCAAACAAACCATTCCTTTGAACCATTTCCCATTTATATATTCAAGATATATTGAAATAAATAAGATCTTCCTCTTTTTTTTTCTCTGTGAATTTAGTAAAAGATTGAGTATAACTGCAATTAAGGGAAGGAGTGAGAATTACTGAATTACAAGTTACTCATTGCTGCATTTTCAAAATTGATATGCTTTGCTTCAATGTTTCATAAGCAGTAGCCATTTAGCGCTCCAATAGGCTAGTTAACATGTTAGTTAACTGTATTCTGCAATGTGGGGGAAAAAATTAGCTTATCAAGTTACTATTATTCCCTGAAAAAGATTTAACAAAAGATAAAAGTAAATCCAGTAGCTGTTTTACATCAAGCTACACATGGAGTAATTAGTGATTTAGCAGTAACTGCAAGACATGTAGGTTGTTCGACTCATGTTTCATTGAAATAAGATTTACACAAGTAAAAGCATTCGCCATTCATTGGTTACTAGGGGCATTCCAAAAATGTCCAGGTTGAAATATGGCTTTCAAATTAAGTTTTGAATCAGTCAATGCTACCAAAGGTGGTGGTGGTGCCATACTCAAAAAGGAAGACTTGTAGAATGGCAGAGGTAAATATAACTGTTGCAAATTTTTGTTAATCCATGAATATGTCTGTGTTCTTTGCAATTTTCCTGATTCTAGTCTTGATTATGTTACACTTATTTGGAAAATAGGAAATTGTATACAATAATGATATTACAGTAAGTGTAGTTTAGTGGTAGAAGTGTGATTTATTCTATAAACAATGGAAGTAATTGAAAGGTTTTTTGGTTTGATTCATATTCTAACCGGAAACTTTATTTCTTAAAAGAGTTTAATCTTTGTGCCTCAATGCCACATTCAAGAAAGAATATGCACGCTAGAAACATTAACAAATATTGCAAAAGGATCCTGTATATGTATGTGTGTGTGTGTGTGTGGCAGTGGCAGGATGGGTAGCGTATGGCTGGGCTGCTTTCAATTGAGCAAAGAAGCAGATAGGTTGACCTTAGAGGCTGAATTTTATTATAGAGGACATTAATGATAATTTGGTCATGAGAAATCTTACAAAGCATGAGGTTCTGTTTCCAAGCTGCTGGATTCTGTAGTGACTTACCAAGTCAATGACTTCCAATTTTGGTGTTTGTGAAACTTTCAAACTATCAAATAGGTTGGTTCTATCATGGAAACCATTGGCAAAAATTGCCCCATTTACTTGTCAGGTGGGCCAAAGTACAGAAATAATGGTCATCTAATGTGGCACCTGGATTGTGGAGGGGTGGATCTGGCTGATTTTGGCTGAAAGTGATTTTCTTATTGGACTTGTATTTTGCATGAACATATCAAGTTGCCACTTAGTAAATGGATGGCTACTTGTTGAAGTCGAGAGCTTCCTGTCAAATGATGCAAAATAAGTGGCTTTAGTGAGAAAAGGGCAAAGCAATCAGCTGCATATGTTCATAAGAATGTGCATGTATGTGCTTGATTGTGTCCCATGTGCCTTTTATATCAAATCATTTGGTCTTCTAATTATTATTTTTGCGACATCTAATGCTTACTTCTTCCATTCATTATTAGCTGTTGCCAAGGCATTGAGACGAGTTGCAGAAGGAAAGGCTGCTGCTCAGGCAGAAGCTGCTGAATGGAAGCGCAGATATGAGCTAGAGAAGGCGCGGAATCTACAGCTGATGCAAAGAGGTCTGTTAACTAGCTATTTTCGTGCATGAATCAATGGGCTATATTTCTTTGCTTGCATTATGTAGGTCATGATATTTTAAGTAATTCATTAAAGGTACAATTGAATTCTCCCTTCCTGTAGAATCTTACTTGCTATCATATTAGCATGGGTGACTGTATGCAAAATTTACAGCTAATCTTGTCAGTTTCAGCAAATCTGTCATACATGTTATCGAACACTGTGAATGGTGTCTAGGATGCACATATTCACAGTTTGCATTCACTGTAGCATGATTGAATTAAATGTAGGATTAATTTATGGGCAGTTTTTGTTCTTGAACATAACATAACCCTGATATATTTGAGGCACTGAACCGTTTGAATGGTCTTGAAATCAACTTTGTAAGAAGGTGCTTCCTATTTGTAAAGATGGATGTAGTCTCTGGAACATTTTGTGGCTAAAGTTTATTTTGATGGCACAATTTTTTGTGAGGTTAATGGTAAGACATGAATATGGAGCTTGACAGCATTCAGGGGCCTGTGTAGGATGAGGGGAGGACCTAAGGATGGATATGAAACTTTTTAGGTAACAAGGAACCTGGCATTAAATGATTGGCAGAAAAGTTTCCTCTGCTTGACTCAAATTATTTGGACTAATAATGATGGAATTTTAAATTCAATTAATTCATATGAAATTCAAGATTATAAGAAGCATATTTTCATACTGTTTGTAGAGATTTCAAAAGATTGCTTTTTTTTGTTGACAATGCTCATAAAAAATGCATGCATTATAGTCATAAAACTGTTAACATTTGCATCAAGTTGAATTAGATAAATTCTTAGTTACCTCATTCTCATAGCTGAAGTTTCTGCTTGTTACAGTTGGAACAGGCTTCTGTCACCTTGGATGAACATGGCTGTCAGACTAACTGAATAAGATCTTATTGGTTAAAATTAACGTGTTACATTGAAGTTTTGATTCATAAGGAATCTTATGTGCCACTAGGATTAAGTGGTCTTTCTCTAGGAAGAACAACTGGATAAGAACTATATACTTAGAACTTGTTTCATATTTAAAGCCATCATTTGTAAGTTTTCATATTTAAAGCCATCATTTGTAAGTTATTAGTTTTTAACTGTGGTATTGCTATAGATTGCATATGAACTATCAGATGCTATGTCTTGAATGGCAGAACTGTCGGTTAAAGGTGATCATCCCAAATCTCAGGATGGAATACTACCAAATGCATCCCATCAGTCTAAGTTGCACAATCTAGCTAATGGGCAAACTGAAAGATGCTGTGGAGCACATGGAATTTGCTCAGACGAGATTCTTCGGGTTGATTCAAGAAGCTCAGATTCAAAGGTGTTTACTCCCTCTTTTGCACCAGTGGCTTGGTGAAAATCATTCCTCTTTTGTGACATAGGAGATATTTTGTAGTGTTAGCAATTGCCTATTTTGCTTGCTTTCTGGCCAGCAATCGATTCTTTGGATTAGCTTCTATTCTTCATCATGTTAGCATATTCTAGATTTCTTCTGTGCATTGTTTTAGAAATATTTAGTGAAAATATAGCGATTTGCCATGATCCCATCAAGCTTAATGTTATTTGCCTCCATCTATGCCTTATTGTAAATATATGGGGAAGACAACATTGATTCTGTACTACCATTTCACTTTATGATGAAACATATAATCAGTTAAACTATCAAAACTCAAGTCTTTTATTACTACCTTCTTCTTTGGGTGCTCTTGTTACCATTTTACATCCTTTTGTTGAACCATCTCAATCTTGAGCAAAGCAACTGCAAACTTTGTTTAGTTGGTATCTACCCATCAAATTCTACTTTTCTTATTAGCTATTTTCAAAATGATTTCGTTTTTGAACTTATTCATGCCCAGCAATCAAATAAAACTTTGAAATCTATAGATAAGCATCCTTATTAATCTCTCTGCCTTCATAATATCTGTCCAAGGTAATGAAAATGGTATGTTTGGATGCATGCATCCAATATTCGCATGTAACGCCTATTGTCAATGGAATTGCATTGCCTATATCATACTTTAATTGAGCAAATTTTGTAATATGGGGATTCTAAGGCATCTCATCATTGTCTAAACTGTCTTTGCACCTTCTTATGTCTCATCAATCCAAACTGTCATCTGCAAATGGCATAAACCATGAGACCCCTTCCTTTTGATTCGTTGACTTGTCCATGACTAAGACAAGAAAATACCAATACTGACTCTTGGTGTAAGCCTTCAGTGATTGGAAACTCTCTTGGTATCCCCCCTGTGATCTTTACATTTGTCACCTCTCCCTCATGGATGTTCTTAATCATATTGGTCATATTTTTTGTTCCTCATATTTTTTACTGCTTTCCTCCATGTTAAAATTTTCAACAGGTCTAGTAATCCTTAGAACAAAAGAGTGGGAAAAGTTGGTGCACATTTTCCTTGAAGAAAAGGAAAAACACGAAAGAACAGACAAGAAAATGGTGCCTTAATACATATTTAAGTTAGAAATGATTCAACGGGAATGTTTGTATGATAGGACCACCATGCTTGTGTATGCTTGGGTGTGGATCTATGAGTAGGCGCATGATGTGGAATGAAAGGGGAAGAATTTAGAAGGAAGAGGAAGGATCCTTTCAAGGGGGAGGAGAAGAATTTAGAAGAAGAAGAAGGAAAGAATTTAAGGATTAGCATATAATTAATGTAGCGCAAGTGGGAAGAAGATAGAAGAAAGAGGAAGAAACCTTTTGAGAGGATAAGAAGGGAAGAAAAGAGGAGAAGAAGGGAAGAATTTAGGGAGTATTAGGGTAAGGATAGAAACAATCAATTTATTTCAATAATCAAGTGTTCCCAACCCTGATACAAGCTACCATAATTATAGACTTGAAAGTAAAATCGTAAAACATGCATAAAATACGTGTAACAAGTAAAATACCCAAAATGCCCTCTAAGTCCCGAATCAAATAAACAACTCTAATTGTTACGATTGTGCCTAAAATAAGTACGAATTGGGCATACATCACGATCCCTATCAATTCTCCCCTGCTTGAAAGAACACTCCATTGGAGAGTTCGCATGATGATACTGATCAATTAAATCTGGATCTAATGCATGAAGTTTCTCTTCAAATATCTATGTAGCATCAGTGTCAGGCTTGCTTCTCCAATTTACAAGATACCTATGTAGTCCGCCTGAAGAAGAAGTAATTAACTCATCTTGGAGGATACTCTTAACTTGATCTGTAGGTGTGAACTGTGTTCAGGGTAGAACTGGAACACAATCCAAAGCTGAAAAAACCCCTTGGGTTGGTATCCCCACAAATAAAAGAGGAGGCTCGAAGGTGCCTCTGTAAGAAAACAAATACTCCATATTGAAAATTGAACTAATCTCTAAATCTGGAGGCAAGTCAAAAACATATGCATTTGATCCTAATTTTCGTAAAATATGAAAAGGACCATCGGCTCGTGCATGCAACTTTTTAAAAGAAATTTTAGGAAATCTCTCAGGTTGCATACGAACCATAATATAATCACCTTCATTAAACTCATGATGCTTACAGTTTACATCAGTAGCAAGCTTATAATTTTCATTACTTAGTGCGATTTTCCTCCTTATAGTGACATAAACATCATGGATATGCTGTGCGAAGGTATCAACAGAAGCAGAAACACGAATATCAAGTGGCAAAGGTACGATCTATGGGAGCAAGGGGAGCAAAACCTTGGACAATCTCAAAGGGGGACTTTCCTGTAGATCTATTAACAGAATTATTATCGGCAAACTTTGCAATGAACGAAACTGAATCTCAAGTACTTAAATGTTCACCTACTAAACATCTAAGTAAGTCTCCAAAACCTTGGTTAACAACCTCAGTTTGACATCAATTTGTGGGTGAAAAGTAGAAGAAAATTTCAGTTTAGTACCAGAAAGTTTCTAATAAGTTTTTCAGAAATAGCTCACAAAACAGACATCTCTATCAGACACAATAGTAGATGGCAATCCATGTAGTCTGACAATCTTTTTGAAAAATAATTTTACCACATTTGAGGTATCGACAGTCTTTTGACATGGTAGAAAGTTAGCCATCTTTGAGAATCGATTCACTATCACCAAAATAGAATTAAACCTTCAAGGGGACTTTGGAAAACCAAGAATAAAATTCATGCTAATGTCTTGCCAAGGAGTGCATGGAATAGATAATGGTATGTACAACCCTGTGTTTCTTTTCTTTGCTTTTGCTAGTTGACATGTTCGACCCATAGACACAACTCTAGTAACATCCCGTTTTAAAGAAGGTCAATAAAATCTATCTGCAATTAGAGCTATTGTTTTATCCCTACCAAAATGTCTTGCAATGCCTCCTGCATGTAATTCCCAAATCAAAAAATCACGCAATGAAGTGTTGGGAATACATAACTTAGAACCCTTAAACAAATAATTATCCTTAACCACAAAATTAACATATTCTTGACGGTTTTCACTCTGGACCTCCTGAAAAATAATACTAAACTCTGGACACGTGACATACTCATCCTTCAACTTATCAAAATTTATAACATTGACACTCATTGTTTGAAGGATTATAACTACACGACTGAGAGCATCCGCTAGTTTGTTCTCAATGCCTACACGTTGCTTAAGAACAAAAGTATATTCCTGGAGAAACTCTATCCACTTAGCATGTTTGGCACTAAGTTTATGCTATGATTGTAGATATTTCAAAACTTGATAATTAGAATAAAGTATAAACTTTTGAGGTAATAAGTAATGCCACCAATACATCAATGCTTGTACTACAACGTAAATTCTTTATCATTTATCGAATATCTTTGCTTAGCTTCTCTAAGTTTCTCACTAAAATAAGTAATGAGATGATCCTCTTGACTTTGAACACCTCAAGTACCAACTCCAAAAATATCACATGTAACCTCAAAGGCTTGTGAAAAATCAGGAAGTCGTAATACAAGTTCCTTAGTCATTATCCGTTTGATCTCACAAAATGCCTTAGATGTAGACTTGGACTATTAAAACTTCCTTTCACGCAATCAATTATGAGAGCCATGATGGAACTAAAACCTCTAATAAAACGCCTACTAGTTAACCCATGAAAACTACGAACCTCATGAAAGGATTTAGGTTTGGGCCAATCTCGAATAACACTCACCTTCGAATGATCCATGGCTAAACCGTGAACTGAAATATCAAATCTCAAAAAGATCACATTGGTTTGCATAAAATAACACTTCTTCAGATTCACATACAAATTTTCAACACGAAGTGTTTCAAGAACGTGTCACAAATGAACAATATGATCTTTCTTAGAATGACTGTAAATCAATATATCATCAAAATAAACTACCAAAAATTTTTTAATGAAAGGTCGTAAAAGTTGAGTCATCGCCCTCATGAAAGTATTATGTGCATTTGATAGTTCAAAGGGCATCACTAGCCATTCATGCAACCCATCCTGAGTCTTAAAGGCAGTCTTCCGCTCATCACCAGTTATAATTCGGATTTGATGATATACCACTTCGAAGATCGATTTTGAAGAACCATTGTGAGCTAGTCATTTGGTCCAACATATCATTCAATCGAGGTATTGGAAATCTATACTTGATTGTTATCTTGTTTATGGCTCGATTATCCACACACATTCTCTAAGATCAATCTTTCTTTGGAGTTAACAAAGTAGGTATAACACATGTACTTAGGCTTTCACGAATGAAACCCTTATGGATCAACTCATCCACCTGCCGTTTGAGTTCAGCTCGCTCCTTGGGATTTATTTGATAATGTGGTAAATTGGGCAATTGTGATCCTGGAATCAAATCAATGGCATGTTGTATATCTTTCATAGGTGGTAACTCATTGGGCAATTCTTCAGAGGCCACGTTCCTAAATTCATTCAAAAGATTTACAATTTCTGATGACTGAACAACGGACTCATCTATACAGAGACTAGACTCAGACTTTCCTACTAACATCAACACTAAACCCTACTCTCTACTCTCCTTTTCAAATTTTTGTTTAGTCAAAATATGCAAAGGTCTTTTCGCTGGGGGTTCAATAGGAGAAATTCTCTTTTGAGGTCTTTCTTTCACTGATGGTTTGGCTGGTGTCAAAAGAATAGTTTTTCTATTGTGTCTAAAAAAATGTGTTTAATTTCCCATAGTGTACGACATTCATATCAAATAACCAAGGATGACCAAGTAAAATATGAGTCACATCTATCGGACGAACATTACACCATATTTGGTCTTCATAATCTGCAATTTGAATTGGAACAAAATATCTTTCATGGACAGGTAGTGTAGTTTTATCTACCCATGTTATTTTATATGGTTTAGGATGGAGCTTAGATTTCAATTTCATCTTAGCTACAGTAGCCTTTAATACAACATTCTTGGTGCTAGCCCCATCAATAATAACTTTACATATGGCGTTACCATACATGAAAAATAGTGGTATACTTCCAATCATCCTTAGAATTAGGAGTAGACAAAATGCATTTCATGACACCTACATACTCAAGATCATAATGATTTTCATCACACTCTAAGTCTAGATCCTCAGGTTTATCTAATGAATCAATAACACAATCTATTTTCCTCTTATCGTAATCCTCAATTTTCTCGGTTTCTATTATAAGAGTACAATTAGAACAATGTGATGCAGTGTGACTCATGCCATAACATTTAATACATTCAACCTCTGACATTCTAGGACATGAACTAAATGCAACATTAGAGCTATTATTCCAGAGAAATTTTAAACAGGGTTGTTACTACCTTTACTCTGCGAACTCATCCTTTGGTTAGACATTGACCTAGATGTATATCGAGTCGCCTTAGTATCTCCAACTTGGGAAGTGATATGTCTAAAGGGTGGGGACTTTTGATATTTCTCAAGTTCCAATGCTTTATAAACTATCTCTTCGAGGGTACATGGAGCATGTAAGACCAATTCTCGTTTCAATTCAAGTTTAAGACCATTAATGAATTTAAGACATGTCACCCATCGGTCTCGATTAATTTAACATCTCAAGAAGAGATTATCAAATTTTTTATAATGCTTGGTGATTGTCATAGTTCCTTATCTTAAACTCATCCATTGGTCCATTAGTTGGTCTCTGTGAGAATGAGACACATATTTTAGTCTTAATTTATTTTTCACTTCAGCCCATGTAGTGATAGGTGCTTTTCTATCGTCTTATATGCCCCTTTCCACACCTAATCAGTAATATTGAGCAGATCCTATCAATTTCATCTTTGCAAATCTGATGCACTGTGCATCTGTCATGTTGTACCACTCAAAGAATCTTTCCAGTTCAGTTATCTAATTGATGAAGGTGCCGGGATCAAACCGTCCATCAAAACTAGACACATCAACCTTGACTTTTTTTGTGACATCATCATCCCTAAGGACATGCCTACGATCAACTACCATATTCTGTTGCGGCTGACGTAGGAAGTCATGTGATGGAGTTCTATTTTGTTGTCAAGGTTCAGTCACATGTGTTTCTCTAATATTTGAAAAATCTTTTGGGTTTTGAATTGAAAATTCTCTACTAAGTCTTACAGACTGAGGATGACCATTAAGTATACTCGGAGGAGGGAGAATACCTCTACGTTGGTGGGCGGTCTTATGGGATTTTGATTATGCCCATTGAGAGAACTTTAACCTATGCTAGGTTCTGAAAAATCTACCATTGACTCATCAACAGAACGTCTGCCTAAATGTTTGAGTAGAGACTATTCTAATTGCATTTGAAATTGAGTTTGAAACTGGGACAAAGATTTAGTGAAGTTGGCAGTCAAGTCGGCTTGTCTTATAGATAAGTTCTTACATTTTTGAGCTAGAGAATCATATTTTTCATTAAGGTGGTCCCAAGTTTGGGACAATTTCTCAATGGTGCTTGCAAGTTTTGCATTGGTAACTATAATGGATACAAAACGAGTAACTCAAGATGAATGGATGATGCAATTCAAAGACACAAAGATATATGCTACTACAATATAAAATTCATATCAAGTAATTAATTTAAAGATGCTAAATAAGTCACCAAAACAAATAGAATAAAAGAAGATTTCTAACTTGACAAAACAGATAAAAGTTTAATTTAAGTTCAAGTGGAAAGAATGTATCTTTTAAGAAGTCCTAATAACCTTTCTCAAGTACCTGTATACCAAACTGTAATATCTAAAGAAAAGAATTTTTTGATTTTTTTTTTTAAATTAGGGTTTTCTGCAATTTCCAGTAAGGGCAATTTTCAAACAGTTACGGAATTGTGTTGATTAGTGACAACAGTTGAAAATTTTACTCAGGTTTGCTCCGATACCAAATTGATGTAGCAAAAGTAGGAAGAAGATAAAAGAAAGAGGAAGAAACCTCTTAAGGGGATAAGAAAGGAAAAAAAGCGAGAAGTAGGGAAGAATTTAGGAAGGATTAGAGCAAGTAGCGAAGCAATCAATGTATTTCAATAATCAAGTGTTTCCAACCTTAATACAAGCTACCATATTTATAGACTTGAAAGAAAAACCCTAAAACATGCGTAAAATACGCGTAACAAGTAAAATACCCAAAATACCCTCTAAATCCCTAATCAAATAAACAACTCTAATTGTTATGATTGCGCTTAAAATAAGTACGAATTGGGCGCACATCATGATCCCCATCAATAATTTTAAGTAAACTTGAGAAGTACAGTTGTATTCAATCACTTAATCATTAGTGGTGTCTCAACCCTGTTACATAGCTCTATTTATAGAAAATAGATACGCAAAAAGAAAAACAACTAATACATCTGTATATAAATAAAAAACCCTGAATAAAATAATAAAAACTATATCCATTAAGTTAATCCATGTTTCGATTACTTGATGTTTACATCAAATCCCAAACTATTAAATACTGTAATTCTAAATAAAACATCTCTAAAAATATTTGAAAGTAAATGTAATACCTCTAACTCTAGCTAATGTGAAGCATTGTTCGCTTTAGGTCCATTAGGTCTTGTTGGCATGCAGAGCCCGTATAGTTTTATCCCTCTGGGCAAACTCTTTAGTCCAAAAGGCACTTCACTCGCTTGATTGGTAAGAGAGTTGGTTTTAAAACCAATATGATTTGAGATCAAGGGTTTGAGTGTGAGCTGTAGTAAGTCATTGTGAGGCACCTTTTGGGTTAATGAGTTGCCTCAAAGGGATAAAACTGTACAGGCTCTATGTGTCAACAGGATCTGGTGGGCCCAAAGTGGACAATATTTCACATTGGCTAGAGTTGGGGGTGTTACAATAAATAACCCTAATTCATTGGATAAGCCTTTTTGTGTTCTTCTCCCTGGCTTAAAGAAAACTCATCCTTTGATTGCAAAACTACTCTAGTTGTAGAACTTACAGTTAGGATGAAAATTGGCCATAGGAGATTCTCAAGTAGAATCTTGATTCTTGTGAAATGATTTGTTACAAACTCATAGTTTTCATCATTTAAAAGTAATTTTTTGTTTTATATCAATTTGTGAACTATGAGTGCATTAGTTAAAGGAATCGATAGGAATGGAGTTATGAACATTTTCCATGGAAAATTTATTAGTTGACAAAATGATCTGATGATTTAGGCAAATTTTGTAGTAATAAATGTAAGTCTCAAATCCCGAAGTTGTCTCCCATAGACAAGTCTACTAAGCTCTAGTTATTTAACCTAGGTCATCATCAATATCACAATTAGAGGGATCATTAAAGATTTTGCGAATTGATTAATTTTTATTACTTCATAGCATTCCTCATCTTAAGTGCTTATGTTTTGGACATTGTGATGCAACATGACTCTGACCATCACAAGTAAAACATTGTACATTAAAGTTCAAACCCTTTTCGACATGAACTAGAGGCAGCAGTACTGGTCACGTTGTTCTGCAATACTAGTGGCGTTGTTCATGCTGGTTTTCTTCTTCTTTTTTTTTTTCAATAGGATGACTATTTACCTTAGACGTTACATTTTGTGATTGTGTAAGCTCAGGGGGTTTTAGGAAAAATATGGACTTAGGAATGAACCAACTTATCTGTAATTTCTAAGATCAAGGACATTATAACAAGCTTCCTCCACTTCAATTGGTGAATGTAAATTAATTTCTGGATTGATATCTGGTCTAAGTCCATTAGCTATTTTCATCATAGCTTGGTTTTCATCATTGTGTTAATGATGAAGAACACAATGGCTGCTCTAATGAATTAAGGTTATTTATTTTTAGATATTTTAGGGATGTTTTGTTTAGAATTTTTGATATTTAATAATTAGGGATTTGAGGTAAGTTTCAAGTGATCAAAACATAGATAAACTTGTAGCTGGTTTAGATTATGGTTTTTATTATTTTATTAAGGGTTTTTATTTATGCACAGATGCATTAGGGTTTTTTTTTTTTGGTGCATATCTATTTTTTATAAATAAGGAATCATGTGATGGGTTTGAGGCACCACTGATTGTTAATTGATGATGACAACTTTCCTTCTTAAGTTCTGTTCTAATTCCTTTCTACTTCTGTTCTAAGTCCTAAAAATTCTTCCCTTTCCATAAATTCTTCTTTCCTCCCACTTGATAGGATTCTTCATTTTTCTTCCAATGTCTTCCCCTTCTGTCCTAGATTAGTGGGCATGAACTTAAATGTGCGTATGTGGTTGCGCATGTGCAAATGTGTGTGATTGCATGCAGGTGTTATGTGCACATGCTTGTTAGCATGTGGATGTACGAGTCCATATGCTTATTATTGATGAAGAGTTTGTTGACCTCCAGCCTAAATGCAAATATTTTGACCACTGATATCTAGTGGAATCCTATGAACTTTAAATTTGTAAGAAGTACCTTTAAGGGTGTGTTTGGATTCTTGTAAAAGGAGTTAGCCATGCTTTTCTATCTCATTTAATATGACATGACATTTTAACTATCTCACAACCCTTCTTTTCCTCATTATCACTTATATTTTTAATCATTATTCCTCGCCTTTTCATCCAAAAGCCTATCTATTTTATCTTTATTTATTTTATTTTTAATCAATATCCACTATCCCATCAATAAGCTCCCTTTTCCTCCACTTTTCTATATTCCATTTTTTCGACCCCTTTTAATCTATCCAAGTGCACCCTAACTTGTAAAATTCCCTAATCCTGAATCCAATGTTCAACATTAAAACTGATTGAAACTGTTGAAAGCCATGCAGGAGTATTAAAGCTTGAGAACCTTGACCTTAGGAATTCTTTCTTTTTTCTTTTTTTAATTTTTAATCTATTGTGATTCAATTTCTTCGATCATGGTGACCTTTTCTCCATAACTGTCCTCATTCTAAATGCAGTTAGTATCTTAAGACACACTTTTAAAGCACTAAACTGCTCTACTACGTGAAATTGTCTCCCTACTTAAAATACTCCATAATTGTCTACAGTTGTGTGTGCAGTTGGTGCAAATGGTGGCATTGTTGCTCACATTTAAAAAAAAAAATTTCACCCCCAATGTTTCCAAGTTACTCGTTCCAAATCAAAAGGGTGTGCTTAGTGCACAAGACTCTTGCCATTGTGGGTTTAGGGAGGGTGAGATGTACACAGCCTTACCTCTATTGTTTGGAAAAGCTATTTCTGTGACTCAAACCTACTCCTTTAGTGATGTTGGAGAAGAGTCTTCACACCATGCCAAGTGACACCTTCTAAGAGACTCATTGCAAATAGGAAGAGTCTTCACACCATGCCAAGTGACACCTTCTAAGAGACTCATTGCAAATAGGAAGAGTCTTCACACCATGCCAAGTGACACCTTCAAAAAGAGGCATGCTATTGTAACCTTTTTAGGTACCTATCTCATTTTAAGGCATATTAGTGAAAATTTCATTTAAACCCAAATCATTCTTTATATAACTGCAAACTTTTTTTTTAATTCCAAACTATCCACTATATAGACTGCAGACTTTTTTCTTATTATACAAAAATAATGATGTTTTTCTTTAAATATGAGGAAAAAAATATAGAATACAATGCTTGCTATTGGTTCTATGTGGGCTACAAGTATATGCTATCTGGTTTATTTAAGTAATTTTAAATTGTCCATGTGTAAACCTATGAAAAGTATTATAGTATTCCAATGCTTAAGTAGGCTGTTTGACTTTAGAGGTTTTTACATACAATTCAATGTGGAAGCCCAAGAAGGGATTGAATAAACCTTATTTTTCAGTTTTAATTAGGAACATTTTTATACAATCTGATGGATGACTCAGATACTATGGATTTAAGTTCTCTCACTAGTTTAAGAAAAGTCATCAGTCTTCTTTATCTGATATTTCAATCACAAAATGTTAACGATCCTAATACAAGCTACTTTATTTATAAACTTGAAAGCAAAATCCTAAAATATGCGTAAAATACGCGTAACAAATAAAATACCAAAATTAACCTCTAACCCAAACACAAAATCCCTAATTAAATAAACAAACCCTAATTTCTACAATTGCCCCTAGAATAAGTATGAATTGGGCACATATCACGATCCCCATCAATTCTCCCTTGCCTAGAAGAATGCTTCACTAGAGAGTGAGTTTGTATGATGATACTGATCACGTAACTCTGGATCCAACTTTGTAAAATTCTTCTTTAGAATTTCATGTAGCATCAATTTCAGGCATGTTTTTCAACTTAACAAGATACCTATGTAGTCCGCCTGAAGAAGAAGTAACGATCTCATCTTAGAGACTACTCTCAACCTGATTTGTAGGTGTCGACTATGTTCGGGGTAGAATTGGAATAAAATCAAAAGCTGAAGAAACTCCTTGGTTTAGTACTCTTGTAGGTAAAAGAGAAGGCTCGAAAGTGCCTCTATAAGGAAACAAATCCTTCACATTGAAAGTTAAACTAATTCCTATATCTGGAGGCAAGTCAAGAACATATGTATTTGGTCATAATTTTTGTAAAATACAAAAAGGACCATTGGCTCATGTATACAACTTTTTAAAAGAATTTTTAGAAAATCTTTTAGGTCACATGCAAATCATGGCATAATCACCTTCATTAAACTCATGATGCTTATGGTGTACATCAACATTAAGCTTATATGTTTCATTACTTAGTGCAATTTTCCTTCTTATAGTGGCATGAACATTATGAATATGATGTGCAAATGTATCAGTAGAAGTAGAAACACGAATATCAGGTGACAAAGGTATAAGATCAATGGGAGCACGAGGGAAAAAACCTTAGATAATTTTAAATGGGAACTTTCTTGTGGATTTGTTAATAGAATTATTATAAGCAAACATTGCAATGGACAAAACTGAATCCTAAGTACCTAAATGCTCACTTACCAAGCATCGGGTAAATTTTTCAAGCTTTGGTTTACAATCTCGGTTTGACCATCAGTTTGTAGATGAAAAGCAAAAAAAAAATTTCATTTTAGTACCAAAAAGTTTCTACAAAGTTTTCCAAAAATAAATTACAAAATGGACATCCCTACTAGACACAATAGTAGATGGTAATCCATGTAGTCTAAAAATCTCCTCAAAAAATAATTTTACTACATATGACATATCACCAGTCTTTTAACATGGTAGAAAATGAGTCATTTTTGAAAATCGATTCACCAACACCAAAGTAGAATCAAACCCTCTAGGAGTCTTAGGCAAACTAAGAATAAAATTCATGCTAATATCTTTCCAAGGAGAGTGTGGAATAGGTAATGGTGTGTACTAGGGGTGCAACTCGGGTCGGTTCGGTTCTTAGTCGAACCTACCCTAACCCTATTTCTAAAAATCCAACCCTACCCTTTTATTAGATCGGTTCGGTTCTATGTCGACCTTACCCTATTTTTTTTACCATTAGGTCAGTTCGATTCCGGTTCCAAATCGGTTCCATAATAATCTACCCCCAAAGAAAGAAAATTAAATTTGAGAAAATTTAAAACAATAAAGATCATCCACCAATCTAACAAAGATATAATATGACTCCAAGCACACCATTGAAAGAAATTACAATTCATTGGAGCTGCCTTCATCACACCATTGAAAGAAATAGACACCACATACAGAATGAATCTGAAGTCTTATACAAGCATCATAAGCATCTGTATATGACACATGGAACTGCTTATATTGGCGCTAGGCTAACATGTTTGGAATAAATTTGAAATCTTATATGAGCTACATAAGCATCTGTACATAATGAATGAAACTGCTTAGAACTTGGGAATTGGAATAGCTCATGTCAATGCATCGGCATCCAGGTCTCATGCAACAAGTACCTGGAGGCCTCCATGCGCTTCAGCTTGCATTCACCATCATAGATCAATCAATCCGTTCTTCATCCATTTTCTGAGCTGTTCTCTTGATAGGGGTGTGGAGCACTTGCAGCAAGTATGGAAGAGCGCCCATTCAAAGTCAACCAGTTTAAGTTATGTGCTTTCATCGAGCACGTCCATTTCTGAAACTGGTTGTCTAGATTTATTTTTAGCACCTATGGGGAGAACTGATTAGGTGTCTTGAGAGCTTGGACCAAGTAGACTGCTGCAAGATTGACCTGCAGTAAAGCCCATATGAAAAAAGAAAATGTTTCAGAGCCATGAAATGTCATAGGGGATCAAGGTTGATTAAATTTATAGCTTGCTCAAGTCTGGGCTATGAATTTGGAATAATACGATATAGATCCAAAACACTGAATGATGGATGCCCCTAAATATCCAGCCTCATACCATGTGCACTAACACACCCCAACTCTCCATTAGAAATATGCAAAACAAAATAAGATATCATTAAGATTATATTCAGATACAGTTTCATTATCAACCACTCTCAAGACTCTATATAGAGGTTATAGAATACACAACATCGATAGTACTTTATCCCAAAAGGAACCCATTATAATGATCCTCTCCACCTTCATCCCTTTCTTAGTGTTTGCATATCTTGAATCATGGCACACATCAGTGTTGAATGCTGTATTGAGTGCTTACTTGGCATTCCATAAACTATCTAATGCAATATAATTCATTGCAAATCAGGTCTTACCTGGACTATAATCTCCCTCCTATAATCAAATGCCTCATGAAAAAGTGTCTTTACCCAACTATGGTTATAGATGAATTTGGTAATCTATTAACCCTTCTCTATCACACTACGAACACTTAGTCATTGACTAATATCCTCTAAGATGAGATCAATATAGTGCGCCGCACAAGAATCTGATACAAAGGCAGTTTCTTCTCTAACATTTCCTTAGCTTTCTTAAATGTAGTTCTATTATCTATCATAATTTGTACCATATGAAAACTTGAGCCAAGGGCTTCAATCTAGTTTTCAATCAACTCTTGAATATAAGTTACATCCTTGATATGCCTAGATGCATCAACAAAAGATGCATTCACAGACTTATAGAACATCGTAGTGCCCCTACGGTACAACATAAAGTTGATGGTACTGAATTTTGTGGAGTCAGTCCACCCATCACACATCACAGATAACTCATATGTTTCCCATGCACGAGTCATTCCTTTTATCCAGTCTTTCATTTCCTGGTCCTCCTGATCAAGATATGTTTCCCCAATCTGGTACACTGAAGGAGGCGGGACACTTTCTCCTTCCATCTATGCAACATGGATCATATTTTTGAAAGTTACAGTATCTGCAAGTATAGGGCAACAACACTATAAATAAAGAATCTGGAGACATAAGTTTCAAGATTCTTTAAACTATCTCTACCCTTCTTGTACACCTAAGTCTTCTTCTGCAACCCACCGACCTGTTCATACAACTTTGGCTATGATTCTCTCATATATGATGTACGGCTCAAAAACTTCTTTGGTTCTCCCTTTTGTCCCCCTCCTTCATCCAACCCCTTTTACATGCTTCCCCCACTAGCTTCTCTTGTAGAACCATGGAAACTAGGTATACTCCTCTCCAACCTAATCGACTCCTCTTTAGCCCATTGCTCTGCCCTACTAGCCTCCATAGCCCGCCTCATCTGCTTCCTCTCATCTCCATCATAACCACCCAATTCTGCTGCAATTTCCTTCTCCTTCTAGTAGTAGTACTCGACTGAATAGCCTTCTTCATAAGTGTTCTAACCTCCTTAGAGATCTTAGGACAACTCCTAACCTTTGGACTACTCCAAGCCAAGTATTGCCTCAATTTTGTGATCCCCGCCGACTTCATAACTCGGTTGTAGTAGTTACATTCAGCTCCAAACGGGTTGCTTGGAATCGGTTTCCCATATTCCCATGCAAAATTATTAGGCTTGATCTTGCTTTTACTCCCCGTGTCACTCTTGTCTGTTGACATATTCAAAATTTAATCTGAAATATATCAAATTAAAATAAATTGATTTTTTCTTTCTCATCCACACAATACAATATCAACATTTTTAAGACTTGAATACTCTCGAACGTGCAAATCTTCACACTGTATGCATCCAATAATGTCTAAAACGGTATCTACACATTCAAAACCAATCAAGAAATATATGTACAAATTTTAGGAAAAAATTTTATTTTTCACAATTATTTAAAAATCCAAAAAAAATAAAAAAAATATCACAGATAATTTTATGGTTATATTTATAATGCTATCATACTGCCCTTGAATTAACATAATTTTCACAGCATATATAAATTTATTTTTTATTTATTTAATAAAAATTATAATTAATATTAAAATTTTAAAAATACAAGATCTGTTTACATAGGTTTTATAAAAAGTATTGCTTAAAATAGTTAGGTTTAGAGCTTTTATCATAATTCAAACATTGTTTTTTTAAAGAAATAACATTTTAGGCTTTTTCCCCCAAAATTTGTAATTTTCAAAAAAAAAAAAATTGGAAATCACTCTTTTCAGCATATCTAACATCAAATCTATATTTTCATGCATAAACATTGGTTGATTTGGGATGAATCAAACAATTTGGGGATTTTTCCTAAATCGCGTGTTCATCCCTAATTCACCCAAATCTGACAGATGTGGTTGTGCAAATTTGTTTAAATCAACACTTAAATGCATAAAACATTGTTAACATTTGATTTTGAACAAAATAAACAAGAAAAAATGACACAAAATCAAATTTTCTTACCTTCACAGCGTGGGGACGTTCGGGTGGAAAAACCGGATTTTGATCGACAAAATGCAGTTTTTCTGCAACTTAATAAAAAAAGGAGTGTTCGATTTTGGTAGTAGATGATTGGATTGTGCGTTTCCAGAACGATATTATCGATACACCCAATGATATTATCGGTAAAATGGCGCGATAAAATGGCAATTTGTCGATAATATGTCAATATTATTGATATTATCGAGTTATTTATCGATAAATTGGGTAAACCGGTGAAAATTATGTTTTTCGATGGTTTTTTTATCGTTTACCTTGAAGAACGATATTATCAACGATAATATCGATATTAAGATCACCCATGCCATGACATTTAAAGCATTTAATTAATCTATTAGTTGGTCTCTATGAAAACGGAGCATGTATTTTAGTCTTAATTTATTTTTCATTTCAACCCATGTGGTGATATATGCCTCTTTACTCTCTTTTATGTCCCTTTTCACACCTAACCGGTAATGTTGGGCAAATCTTATCAATAATATCAATATTTTTTTCTGATAAATTTGATAAAATTAATATTATCTATATTATCTCCGATTATATCGATATTTATGAAAATCATGGATAATTTCTTTTATAGTATATTTATTTTATTGATGGGGACCTAAAAAAACATTATTGTCAATAATATTGACAACTATTTTTCTGTATCTTGGATCAACAGTTAATGAAAGTGGGAGATCAATGGTTATGTCATGCATAGAATCCAAACTGGGTGGAAGAAATGAAGATGTGCTGCTGGAGTTCTATATGAATGTTAATTCCAATGAGGGTTAAAATGTAAATATGTCATTTAAAAATATAATTTGAGATTATTATGTTAGCATGTAATAAAAAGCTTATGATGAAATGAAGTTATTCATTAGATATCATTATTTGGCTGTAGAATAGATTAATAATCATTATATGTTTGGGTTGGAATAGATTGGATTGGGGTGGGTCGATGTGTTT
>JAYJMB010072418.1:0-23720 GCA_036873735.1 Pouteria campechiana | reverse complement strand
GCCAACTAGTGATTGGCCTAGTGTATCATTTTTGATGAAAGGAGTGCTACAGGTAGTATGATGTTAGACTTAGATCTGAAGAGAAGGCTAGCTGGGTCAGCTAGCAAGTTCAATAAAATGAGTGACCTGATTCAAAGGGGGACGCAATCAAGTTGAATGGACAGATAACAGAGCTTTAGCTAAGATTGTTAGCCATCAAAATTAAAATGGTTGAACCGGGTCATACCCCACTTATTTTTAATGATACATGGTAATTTATATTCGAAATAGTTCAAGCTAAATGATAAGATCATAGGTGGCTCAAATTCTAAAAGAGTTAGTCAAAAAAATAACATCGGATTTATGCAAGCATGAAGGAATCCAACAACTGGGATAGCTACATGCATATGCAAAAAGCATATGATTAGATTCTCGGAAGATCAGTTTGACTATAGCTGATTCTTGCAGGTTAAGGCATAAACTCACAACTGTTTAGTTCTCTCTTATGTTATTCCTTTTATCCTACTTTTGTTTTTAATTTTTTTTAAGTCATTGCTATTGTTAACGCCAATAACAATTAAAAGGATAATTGTGATACCCCTGAACCAAAATATTACAAACGCGATAATTTTGGCTCAAAGAGTCAACTTTCAAAGATCAAGCACATGTAGGAAAGAGATAAAAAATCATTTAAAGTATTACATCCCACTCTTCATATAATTTAAGGTTAACTTGATATATTATATAAGTAAGAGTCTTCACAATTAACATAACATGAATTAAATTAGAAATAACATAAATTCACTTCATATCTTCCTTTTCTTTTAATCACCCCAACCTATATTATCTAAAAAATGAAATAAAATAAATATAAGTCATAAACTTAGTAAGCAGGTAAATTTTAACATGTTCTTTTACCTTGAATCACCATGTATATCACAATATAGTTCAAGATATATAGGTTTCACTCAAAAAGTATTGAAGAACAATAATTTTCAAGAAAAAATTGGACAATATATGTAGTTTTCCACATCAATACCATATAATAGTTGATTTCAAATGCATTATCGAACCCTTCCAATGGATTTAGAATGTTTAAGAACCTAGAAATTGACTATTTAATTGTCCAAATTGAACATTCTAGTGAAAAGATACATTAGAAACAAATTAAGGGCCTAAAATCATGCCATGTGTCCACCACCAGCCACCGCCAGCCCACTTCCATCCGGTGCTAGGCCTCCAAGCTCAAGGGCTCCTTTTAGACATTGGGCTTTTGCAGTTCAACCCATTCCAGACTCTATAGTATTTATAGTATAGCCCATTCAGAATCTACAGTTAAGCCCACTCAAAAATCTACAATCTAGCCCACTTGCCTCTACACTTCACTGGGTTTCATATTCCAAGCCCCAAAAATAAAATTCCAATAGCCCATGGTCACTTCTTCTCCCAACATGGATGGTGCTTTTCTCCAACGAATTTCTAGCCATCCTTTCCATAGTCAAACTAATGGAATGCTACCATGTGGACCATTAGGCCCTATCAATAGTTTCATGCATAATAAAAATAAAATGAAATAAACTTCTATTTGAATTTCCATGCAACATCCAAAAATCCAAATAATACCTCTCACATGATTTGAAAAAGCATATATCAAAAGTCTTTCACATGCAACATTTTTAAATAGTTGCCTCATCTAATTGTTCAATGTTACGCATGTATGATTAGGTTTTCCATCCAATAGAAAAATCCTAGTTCATCTCTAACATTAGTATTTTCTAAAAAAAAAAACTTCCAAGCCATATGAGTTAGAGAAATTCAAATTCTAACCTCACAACACAACAACCATTACAATAATGTGATTGTGGAATTCTAATAATAGTGCATAACAACAATAATATAAATCACAACAAAGGTTTAGTGTACATCCATCAAAAATAAAATTACAATAATTCACATAATCTATCATAATAATTTTTTTATAACTTAATTTATTATAAACATTATCTAATAATTCTAATTCATTATCTGATTATTAATCCATAAAATATATACCTATATAAATGATTAAATAAAATAATTCTAAAAATAACAACCTACTTACCTCTTGAAGAAGATAATAAAAATCCCAAATAAACACTTGATCTTTCCTTTCTCCTTCCTGGGCTTTGTCTTCTTCTTCATTTTCCCCTTTTTCCTATGCTCTCTCCCCTTTTTCGTCCTTATGATTTCTTTTTGGAGAAAACCCCCTTTTTCGAGTAAAACTTTGATTTAAAAAGACGGAGATAACTTCTCTACACATGTCCCAATCTTTAATCAGTTTTAAAATGCTAGTGGGACCAACCAAAAAAATTGTAAAGAAAAGAAAATTTTTCAATTTTTCAACCATGCCCTAATCAAACTCTAGATCTCCCTCTCACTAACTAAGACTTTAACCATTCGAGCTACATGGGATGCTGTTAATAAAATGAAATTTATTAATTATAAATCAAATTTCCATGGTCAACAAATCAACTATGCCATGTAGTCATAAATGTTTCACTATTCAAACATAAAATAATCTTACCTGCTAAAATAATTTCCTCCTCGAAATTCATAAATTAAGAAGAATAATCAAACATTGCTGGCAATGACTCTTTCATGTTAATTTCAAGCTCCTAAGTAGCTTCTCTTTCACCATGGTTACTCCACTGTATAAGAACATTCCCAATAAGCCATTCTTTTTATTGTTTTTATCTTTTATCTAGTATTCGTACTGGTTCTTTAGGATGCATCAAATCTCTTTCTACAGGTTATTGATCTACTGACAAAACATGGTTAGGATTTGCAAGATAATTTCGTAGTTGTGAAATGTGAAAAACATCGTGGACTCCAGACATAGATGGAGGTAATGTAAATTGATAAGCTATACCACCAAGTACTTCTACTATCTCAAATGGACCAATATACCAAGGACTTGACTTTCCTTTAATACCAAACTTGTTGACTCCATGAATTGGTGAAACTTTTAGGAAAACAAGTTTCTCAACTGCTAATTGTAGATCTCAACGCTTGCCATCTGCATACTTCTTTTGTCAATCTTGAGCCGCAACCAATCGCTTCTAGATTATTTTTATTGTGTCAGCAGCTTCTTTGATCATTTGTGGTCCCAATAACCTTCCTTCATCGACTTCTTCCTAATATAGGGAAGTGCGACACCTCTTTCCATACTAAACTTCAAAAGAAGCCATACCGATATTAGCTTGGTAATTATTATTATATATAAACTCAGTAATCACCAAG
Source organism: Pouteria campechiana (assembly GCA_036873735.1). Taxonomy (NCBI): domain Eukaryota; kingdom Viridiplantae; phylum Streptophyta; class Magnoliopsida; order Ericales; family Sapotaceae; genus Pouteria; species Pouteria campechiana. The sequence goes on along the minus strand of JAYJMB010072418.1, from coordinate 20,462 downwards.
TGCTCCTCCCACTATCCAGGGAAATCTAATGCACAAGCTCATAATAGATCTTCTAAAATCTAAATTATTCTTTCAAACTAACCATCTATTTATGGATGATAAGTTGTACTTAAATGCAATTCTATACCCATTGCAATTTATAGCTTTTGCCAAAATTTAGACACAAATTGTTGGTCCCTGTCAGACACAATAGATATAAGTACTCCATGTAATCTAACAATTTTCTACAAATATAGTTTAGCCATTCAAAACATTTTGAAAGTCATTCAATAGGGTATGAATTGAGCTGACTTGGTAAGTCAATCAATTATAACCCATACATCAGCATTACAAGCCTGTGACCTTGGCAACACTGTGATAAAGTTCATAGTAATATGCTCCCACTTTTACTTTGAAATTCCCAAAGGTTGCAATAACCTAGCAGTCTTTTTACATTCTACTTTCGCTTGTTGACATACTAGATACTAAGATACAAATTTAACAATTTTTACCTTCATGCGTCTCCACCAGAAACTTTGTTTGAGATCTATATATATATATTTGTGCTGTGTGGATGTATAGAAAATTTTGACTAATGAGCTTATTCAAGAAGTTCTCATTTTAGCTCTTCTACTCTAGTTACCACCAACCTTTTATGAAGCATCAGGGTCCCCTTAGTAATACAATGAAAAGTAGTTGGCTTCCCTTGATTTATTTTGTCTAACATTCTGAGTACAAACTGATCCTATCATTGAACTTGTTTAATTCATTCAATCAAGGTTTAATGAACTTGAAATGCATGTAATTTAACATCTTCCATTGGAGATGCCACTTCCAATTTTAAAGCTTTCATTTGCTAGATTAATCATCTAACCTGTAAAGCTTTCATTTGTTGGACCAATGTTACTTGTCTGATTGCCAGAGTTGTTGCTTATCCACTTATCTTACAACTTAATGCATCTTCCACCACATTTGCCTTACCAGGATGTTACTAAATTATGATGTCATAATCTTTAAACAATTCAAGCCACCCTCTTTGTCATAGGTTTAATTCCTTCTACAAGAAGATATACTTGAAACTTTTGTGATATGTAAAGATCTCTATCCTTCCATCATACAAGTAATGTCGCCAGATTTTGAGAGCAAAAACTACTATGGCCAACTCAAGGTCATGGGTTGGGTAGTTTTACTCATATGGTTTTAATTGCCAGGAAGCATAGGCAATTACTCTACCCTATTGCATGAAGACACAACCAAGGCATTTCCTAGATGCATCACTATACACCACATAGCTTTCACCACTTATTGGCAAGGCTAACACTGGTGTTGTAGTTAATTAGGTTTTAATTTTTGAAAACTTCTCTCACAATCACCTATCCACACAAACTTGGTTTTGTTCTGTATTAGCTTAGTTAATGGTACAATAATGGATGAGAAGTTCTCTATGAACTGCTTATAATATCCAACCATTCATCGAAAACTTTTAACCTCAGTAACTATAGTAGGTCTCCAACAACTTCCTCTACTTTGCCTGAGTCTATAGAGACACCTTCTCCACTATTACATGTTCAAGGAAGGAAACACAATCGAGTCAGAATTCACATTTCTTCAGCTTAGCATACAACTAGTTCTCCTTCAAGATTTGCAATACTTCTTGTAGGTGTTACTCATGCTCATCCCTTTCTTTGGAGTATCATAATGACTATATCGTGTTTGAAATACAATTTTTGGTACATCTTCATTTCTTATTTTTAATTGGTGATAACTAAACTGAAAGTCTATCTTTGAAAAGACAGACGCTTCTTGCAACTACTCGAAATAATCATCTATGCGAGGAAGAGGATATTTGTCCTTAATTGTCACCTTATTGAGTTCACTATAGTCGATGCAGAGTCTCATAGTATCATCTTTCTTCTTAATAAAAAGAACTGGTGCTCCCCAAGGTGACACACTATGGTGAATAAACCCTAATTCAATTAATTCATATAACTGTTCCTTCAACTCCTTTAATTCTGCTAGGGACATACGATAAGGAGTCTTGAAAATTGGAGTTATCTCAGGAACTAAGTTAATGACAAATTCAATTTCCTTATCTGGCAGTAATCTTGGAAGGTCTTTTTGAAAGACTTCTAAAAATTCACAGACTATTGGAATGTCTTCTATCCTCATTTCCTAACTCTCAACAGCCATGACTAGTAGTAGGAAAACTTGCCCCCATTGCCTTATTATCTTTGCAGCTTGCATAATTGACAGTAAATGAGGCACCTTCCTCTGATTTCCTACAAAGCTAACTTCATATTGTTCTAAAGTTCAAATTGTAAATCTACAAGTTGGACGGTTGATGCTAGATACCCATTTACTCAACCAATCCATTCCTAGGATCACATCTAGATCCTTCATTATCATCACTAGTAGATCAACTATCATAATAGAATTATCTATTTCAACTATGCAAGACAAACAAATGAGATTCAAAAATAATTCCCCTCCTACTGGAGATAAAACCAACAAATCTTCCTTCATGAGGGTACAACATAACCCATTATCATGCACAAATGCAAATGTAACAAATGAATTATCTGCACCAATATCAAATATAGCTCAAGCATATACACTAAAAAGTTTAATTATACCTATTATTGCTCCTTCTGGTGCCTATGATTATCCATGGTTGAGTGCAAAGACTTAGGCTTGAGATCTCCCTGTTTGTTGTTGACCTCCTTGGTAATAATTTGTAGGAGGTCTGCCTATTGACCGATTTGAAGGGGTTTGCTATTGTTGTTGTTGTGGTTTTATAAATCCCAACTGAGGGCAACATTTTGAGAAATGCTAACCCTCCTCGCAAATATAAAAAATAATGATGCTATGACAATCCTTAACCAGATGACCCGCTTGTCCACATTTGAAACAACTACCCTTTCAACACACTCCATTATGAAATTTATGACACTCATTGCATTTTTGCTTCTTGCCACCAAATTATGGACCTCGACTTCTATATCCTCCCCCTTTTGAGGATGACCCAGTCAACATCTTTGACTTCTGCACTGCTTACTTCTTGTTCCTTGGCTCTTCTTCCTTAAGTGCTCCTTTACATTTTTCATAAATTTTAGCCATCACTTCTGCTTCTTTTTTCATCCACAGTGCTTTGGTTACTGCTTCACTAAAAGTTTAGCATTCATAGGATATAACACGTCCTCTAATACCTTCTGCTAGCCCATCTTCAAACTTTCACAACTTAGCTTCATCACTATAAGATAATTTAGGAGCAAACCTGATCTAGAAATAGAACTTGATTTCATACTTTATCACTTTCATCTTACCCCGCCTGAGTGCCTCAAATCCTCTTTCTTTTGCAATATGAACAATAGATGAAAATTATTTATCCAAGAAGATTTGACAAAAATTTTCCTAGGTGATCATTTCACCCTTGCTATCAAATTCTCCCTTCTTAGACTCCCACCAATGGTACACATCACCTTGCAGTTTGAAAAACTGTCAACTGTACTGGTTCCCATAAGATGGTTTAACCTAAGAAGAAAGAGGTGAATTGGTTGTATAAAAATTATTGCTTATCCATGTGAAATCAATTTTTCTCTTTTTATACTTGTGTGCTATGCAATATAAGATGAATAATAAAGCAATAAAGTGCGCAAATAATAAAGTAATCACACACAAACAATAAGACTTTTATAGTGGTTTGGGCATGCTGTCCCTAGATCCACTCTTTCAAGAATGCACACACACATTATCTCTTGGGTTTTACTATATCCAATAGTAGAGATATAAGCAGTGCTCTCAACACTCTTCTAGATTCCAGGTCAAGGAGGCATAAACATAGTACATCTAGCATTCTTCTAGATTCTAGCTCTAGGAGGCATATTCATAGTGCTCCCAACACTCTTCTGGATTCTAACTCCATGGGACATAACTTTGGTTTCATGAGCTAATCAGAAACTTTACCTTTAAAGGTATTTCTATGTATAATAATATGCCTTTATCCAAGTCAATCAATACACATTGTCAAAGCATAAATAAAATGATAACACAATAAGCACATTACAGTGATTTTGAACTTCCTTGATGTAGTGTTGGTGTGCCATTGAAGCTCTTTGATCTTAGCATCTCTTGGAAATGAGTTTCTTATTGGTTGATTCACCTTTGTCACTTAGAACCCTCAAGCTCCTTAATAATTTTCAAAAAGACTTAATCTTTGAATAACTCTTTATAACACACAAGATCTCCCTTGGATATATGGAAGAAATAAGCCTTAAATGGATATAGAAAAATAAAGCTCTTGAATGATATTTGAAGTTTAAAGTTCTTGAATAAGGGATGCAAAGATTTATGGAAGATTTCAAGCTCAACCCCTTTCTTATTCAACCTTGAATCGTCCCTTAGCTTCCCTTTAAATGGAACTTTAAAAATATGACTATTGGAAGGAGTGGGAGGAAACTTCGAGGCTTGCAACGTTTGGATTTTCGAACATTGGAAGCCAGCAGGCATTAGTGGCAGGCAGCTGTGTCAATTGACTGTCCGCCAGGCGATATGGCAAGCGTTATGTCCAAGTGGCTATGGTCATTTTCTAGAAAAATGTCCAGATGCATCTTCCTGTCCATCTACAGGTGGTATCTGTAAGAGGCTGCACCAAGTGACTGCAGCATAAGTGGTATCTGCAGAAGGCTATGCCAAGTGACTATGGCAAGGTGGTATTAGCAAGTAATAGATGAACTAGCAGGCAGTTTCTTCAGATGAAGAACTTTGTCTATGGCTTTTCTATGGATAGCAGACGGTATCCACAGGCGCCTGTCGCAAGTGACTCCGGTCTTGCACACAATATTTCTGCACTTTACCATTTATAAAACTTGGAAATTATTCATTATAAATCAAAATAAATTTATCCACAGATAATGTACATAAATTAGAGTATGGATAAATCATTTAAGCATAATTTTCTTTGTTAAATATTCTATCTAGCTTGATTTTGATGATGAACATTCTTAACCAAATAAGTTTTGATGATGAGCAAAGATATGAGTGAAACATTAAGATACTAATAATTTGTTCTCAAGCATATTGCATAAATATTATCCCATTCTTAACTTGAGAATAATACTCATGATGATCAAAGAAAGAAACCAAGTTAACATTCATGAAAAATAAGTGTGCAAATTTTATATATACTTAAAACAAGAAAACAGAGATCTTAAAGTCTTCAAAGCTTGCTTCGAAGCCAACAAGAACGTCTTTCAAGACATTATGATGTGCTTCAGAGTTAATTGGAAAGCTTCAGAATCAGCCCAAGATAAGCTTCAGAATCATTACAGCATGCTTCAAAGTCATCATAAGCATACTTTGGAGTCAACAGATAAGCTTCAAAATTATCATAACATACTTCGGAACCAACAGAAAAGTTTCAGAGTCATCATAGTAAGCTTCAGAAACAAAAGACAAGTTTCAGAGTCATTATAACACACTTTAGAGCCAACAAAAAAGCTTCGAAATTGTCAAAGTATGCTTCAAAGTTGTCATAGAAGTTTCAAAGTTGTCACTGTACACTTTGGAATCAACAAGACATACTTTGAAATTAATCAAGTAAGCTTCAGAATCATGGAATTATGCTTCATAATCAATCAAATCTGCTTCGGAGATATCAAATACACTTCGGAGTCAGCAAGCAATCTTGGGAGTCAACAAAAGAATTTCGAAGCTAGCAATCATACCTCAGAGTCTTCAAAAACTTACTTCAGAGTCAGCAAGCAAACTTTGGAGTTGTTGAATAGTAATTTGGAGTCACCCTTTTCTAAAGCATCAAAAGTTTAAAAAATTTAAACTCTTTTCTGCAAAGTTTTATTGCAATTAAGAAGGTTTACTATCATTTCAGAGAATTAATCAAAGTATCCAAAATCATTAAAAGGATATGGTTGTTCACTCATCACTTCAAAGTAACCAAAAAAGTTGATTCAGAACATTCGATACTCATGCGAACATTTAAGAAAAGTCAGTGATAAAGTTGTAAACCAATACTAGACTACTGCAAAGTCAAACATTAGACAAAATGTAAGGTAAAGAAAAATATTTTTGAACATGTGAAAGTCTATCATAGCCAACAAGGGAAAAATCTCTTAGCCTATAAAAGAGGCTTTCAAATGCAAAAGAAAATATATAGAACATATTGAATATATGGAAGTATAAAGAAGCTAAAGTTTTGAGCATTCAAAATCTTCCTTCAAAGTTCAACTCCACCGGCTACAACTCCGTCAGAGCTCTCAATGTCTAAATCTCTTCTTAATCAAGAAGTTTGAATCTTTTACTCATATTGCTTATTGACTTACTCAATTCAAACCCCCCTCCTCCCCTCTCTTGAGCTATCATTGTGTAAGGCACAAACAAGTGGTATCATAGTAGGCTTCACTAGTTAAAGTTTGATTTCCAATATATTAACTTGTGAAGATATTCAAATGGCTAGTATGTTCCACAATACATCTGCTGAAGGACAATCCACTTCCAGACCAACTTTATTTGATGAAACCAATTATGGGTATTGGAAAATAAGAATGCAAAATTTCTTGACCACCATAGATTACCAATTGTGGCTTATAGTGAAAAATGGAAAGGATATCGCTAACACTGAAGACAAATACACTCCAGAAGATATACAAACAGTAGAATGTGATGCTAAGGCAAAGAATCGCCTCTACTATGCACTAACATTTTTTGAGTTTGAAAAGATTTCTACATGTGATTCAACTAAGAAAATCTAGGAAAAACTTAAGGTAACACATGAAGGTATAAATCAGGTAAAAGAAACTAAAACAAATCTTCTAGTGCAAAAATATAAGGTCTTCTCTATGGAGGAATCAAAAAATATTTCTGAAATATTTGGAGGATTTCAGAAAATCACCGATAGCTTAAAGAACTTAGAAGAAAAATACGAAGAGTCAAAGCTAGTAAAGAAAATCTTGAGATCTCTACCTAGATACTAGATGCCTAAAGTGACTGCTATATAGAAAGCAAAAGATCTAATAAAGATGACATTATAAGAACTCATGGGATCACTCATGACCCATGAAGTCCTGATGAAACAAAAGGCTCCTAATGAAGTCAAAGGCAAGAAAACAATACCTTTACAAATAGAATTAGAAAATAAAGAATCTTCAGAAGAAGCCTCAACCAGTGAAGATGATGAGGATATGGTAATGATAACCAGAAGATTTAAAAATATAATCAAAAAGAAAATATTTAGTAACAATTCCAAGAACTTCAAAAGTAAAGACAAGAAAAATGAAGTTTCAATCTATTAAAATTGCAACAAGCCTGCGTATATGAAATTTGATTACCCAACAACCAAATAAAAAGCAAGGAGATAAGAAGAAAATGTATAAATCTTACTTTGATAAAAAGAATATTTCTAATAATAGAAAATTTGGAAAGAAGAAGAAAGCTATGGCTACATGGGAAATGCTGGAAAACATGATGCAAGAAAGCTTGAGTGAAGAAGAAGAAGAAAATGAAGCTCTATTAGCTCACTCAGCTCTAAAAAAAAAAAGATCAAGAAAGCATCATACAGGAATAAGCTTTATGGCCACCCACAATGATGAAGCAAATTTGAAACCTGAAATTTCTAATATTGAATAATTATTAGAAGAACTGTATTCAGATTATAGAACATTAAAAGCTAAATACAAGGAAACTAAAAGAGAACATGAAAGAATTATTAACAAATGCTACATATTAAGACAAGAAAATACATTGCTCAAAATTGATAATAATATAAATATAGAACTTGAGCGAATCAAAGAAGAAAATCATGCTCTTAAAAGGACCTTAACTACTACTTTATTTAAACTTAAAACAAACAAAGACACAGGAAATCGAAGAAAGAAAAATTACAAAAGAAAACTGAAACCCAAACGGAATTTGATTTGGATTTCTAAAATAGTTGTTAAAGTTGTAAATGCAATGATATATCTAGAAAATAGATTAGTAGCATCTAAAAAATAATGGGTGCCAAAATATTATGCTACTAACCCACTTGGACCTATTCCTAAATGGGTACCAAAAGTTATAACTTAAATTTTATCACTGCAGGTGTGTTTGAGAGCCATAGAGAATAGCAAGTAGTACATTGATAGTGGTTGTTCAAGACACATGATAAGAGAAAGGGAACTGTTCATAGAACTAAAAGCTAAAAATGGAGGAACAGTTACCTTTGGGAATAATAGAAAAGGTAGAGTAGTTGAAATTGGTAAAATTGACCAACCTCCCTCTATTACAATTTTAAATATTTTACTAGTAGAAGGATTAAAACACAATCTTTTAAGTGTAAGTCAATTTTGTCATAATGGTTATAAAGTTGTGTTTGAATCTCTTACTTGTTCAATATATTAGATAGTTCAAATTCAATTGTAGTACTTGAAAAAAGACATGGAAATGTATATTTGGTGGATTTAAATGATATCCAAGTTAAATGTCTTGTTGTAAATAACATTAAACCCTTGTTGTGGCATAGAAGACTAGGACATGCCAACAAAAATCTGATTGAAATATTATATAACAAAGATCTAGTTATTGGCTTTCTAAAACTCAAATTTAATAATAAGTTGTGTGATGCTTGTATCAAATGCAAGTAAGTAAAAGAATCATTCAAATCAAACAAAGAAGTATACACAACCAAACCCCTTCAATTGCTACATATGGATTTAGTTAGACCAACAAGAACAAGAAGCCTTGGAGGAAAACATTACGTATATATCATTGTCAATGACTTTGGTAGATTCACCTAGGTAATGTTTCTAACATCCAAAGATGAAGCTTTTTCATTCTTTGAGATATTTTCTAAACGTATACAGAATGAACAAAACTCTCATATAGTTACCATAACTAATGATCATTGTGGAGAGTTTGAAAATCATAAATTCCCTGATTTCTGTGAAAACAATGAAATTCTTCAAACTTTCTCTACACTAAGAACACCCTAACAAAATGGAGTACCTAAAAGGAAAAACAGATCCTTGCAAGGGATGGCAAGGACAATGTTGAGTGAATATAGTTACCCATAGTATTTTTGAGCTGAAGCAATGAACATGACATGTTATATTATTAACAAAATCTTTGCTAGATCTATATTCAACAAAACTCCATTTGAATTATATTATGGCAAGAAACCAAATATTTTATATTTTCATACTTTTGATTGTAAGTGCTTTATTCTTAACAATGGCAAATAAAACCATGCTAAATTTTAAAATAAATCTGATAAAGGTATTTTTCTTAGTTATTTCATTGTTAGTAAGGCATTTAGAGTTTACAACCTAAAAAATAAAATTGTAAAGGAATCTATTCATGTAAAGTTTGATGAAAATACTAATTCCTCTAGGAGGATAAGTGATTTTAATGATAAGATAGGAGAACTAACAACATCAGTTGAAAAAATAAAAATACAAGACAAAGAAGCAAAAATTCCTAATCAAAAACATAGATGCATAAAGAAATAGATGATAGACCATCCATCAATGAGGTAAACAATGAAAGTAATAATACTTTTCCTAAAGATTGGAGATTCATGCATGATTATCCTGAAAGTCAGATAATTGGTAATTTATATGATAAAGTCAAAACTAGATCTTCTTATCACCAAATATGTGACAATTTTACTTTTATTTCTCAATTAGAACAAATTTGCATAGAACGAGCTTTAGAAGATGAAAGCTAAATTTCAACTGAAAAATTAGACCAATTCAAAAGAAATAATGTAGGATATTGTTCAAAAACCAAATCATTAAACTGCTATAAGAACTAAATGGGTATTTAGGAACAAATTAGATAAATTTGGAATTGTAATATGAAATAAACTAAGATTAGTAGCAAAAGGGTATTGTCAGGAGGAAGACATTGATTTTAAAGAATCATATGCTCCTATTGTAAGAATTAAAGCCATTAGAATGCTTCTTACATTTGCAACCTATATGAACTTTAAGTTATATCAGATAGATGTAAAGAGTGCATTCTTAAATGAATTTATTAATAAAGAGGTTTATGTAGAATAGCCACCTAGGTTTGAAGATCCTCATAACCCAAATCATGTGTTCAAAGTAAAGAAAGCCCTCTATGGTTTAAAATAGGCTCTCAGAGCCTGGTATGAAAGGTCAAGCAAATTTCTCGTTGAGAAAGATTTTTTAAAAGATAAAGTTGACACTACTCTCTTTATTAAACATGCAACGAAAGATATTCTTATAGTTCAAGTTTATGTTGATGATATAGTATTTGGTGCAACTAATAAAAATCTTTGCAAAGAATTTTCCAAAACAATGCAGGGAGAATTTGAAACGAGCTTGATGGGAAACTCAACTTCTTCTTGGGATTGCAAATTAAGCAAATGAAAGAAAGAATTTTCATCCACCAAGCCAAATGCACAAAAAAACTGCTAAATTAGTATAACATTGAAGATGAGAAAAGGTATGGAACACCAATGAGTACATCAATAAAAATGGATAAAGATGAAAAAGATAAGTCTATTTGTCAAAAAACTTTATAGAAGTATGATATAATCTCTGCTATATTTAGCTGCTAGTAGACCTAATATAATATTTAGTATATGCCTGTGTGCTAGATTCTAATCAGATCCAAAAGAGTCACATCTTGTTACTATAAAAAAAATATTTAGATATCTTTCAGATACATCCAATCTTGGATTATGGTATCCAAAAGGTTTAGATTTTAATTTAATAGGTTACTCAGATGCAGATTTTGCAAGATATAAAATAGATAGAAAGAGTACCTCAGAATCTTGCCAATTTCTAGGAAGCATGATTATTTCATGGTTCTCTAATAAACAAATATCAGTAGCATTATCAACTACTAAAGCTGAATATGTAGCAACAGGCAGTTACTGTGCACAGATCCTATGGATGAAACAATAATTAAACAATTTTGGCCTTAACTTTGGTGATATATCTATCAGATGTGGTAACACCAGTGCTATAAATCTAACCAAGAATCCAGTTCTACATTCTAGAACTAAGCATATAGAAATTAGACATCATTTTATCATGGACCATGTTCAGAACCATGACATTTGTTTAGAATTTGTCCCAACGGAAGATTAGCTAGCAAATATTTTTACAAAACTACTTCCAGAAGAAAGATTTAACATGGTAAGAAGAGAACTAGTCATTCTAAATTCAAATGCATAAAATGCTTAATTTATCAAATAAATTAGCCATTTTGTATTCTCATCTGTGTAAAACATAAAATAAATTACATTATAATCTTTCATTTACCAAGAAATCTATAAATGCATATTTAATTATCTATCTTGGTAATGATCCCTAAATGAATGTGTATTAATGGATAAAAAGAATAATTAATATGTAAAACTTAAATCCAAAAAAAAATTTAGAGTTAAGTCAAATTTTATACTTTGTAGCCTCCGAAGGCCCAAAAAAAAGTCTTCGAAGTAATACATTGGAGCATCCAAAAATCCCAAATCAAATAGTTACCTCCAAAAGACCTCTTTCGGAGCATCCAAAGCCAAAACACATTAGTGTTTCGGAGTAATTTTAAACCAAACAGTAAAATCCAAAAACACTCAATCCATTTAAGCACTTGAAACATCTTTGAAAACCTAAACTCTTATTCTCTGAACTCTCAATACTTCTCTTTCAAATTAAACTCTTCATCTTTTTGCTCTTTTTGAATCTATATCTCAACTCTCTCCATCTCTCTTCTTGCCTTCTCCAACATCTCATCCAAAAACTCTCATTTCCATTTAACTAGCTTTCTCTATTGAAATGGCGAGAGCCAAAGAAGCAAAAAGCAAAAGAAAGAAAAGAGATGATTCTCCACAAAGAAGAGGAACCAAAAAAGCTCGACAAGAAGTTGATACACCTGAGGTAATCTTTCTGAACAGTTTATCTGATTTCTCCAAATTTTCAAAAAGATACGAGAATAGGAGAATAGTAAAAAGGAAAATCTTCAATTTTGAAGCTTTTGGTGTGCAAATAGAAGTATCTGAATGGTTAAGATACCAAGGTTGGAATAAATATGTGAGTTATAGAGACAGTCTATATCCTAGACTTGTAAGGGCACTTATCTGTTATCTCAACACAAGGACAAAAAAATCCTGGATAAGAGAAATAGAGATTGAACTATCCATAGAGAGTTTAAGAAATTGTTTCAATTTATTTGAAGAAGAAGAAGAAATAGTATGGCCTTCCGGAGCAAACTATTCTCGGATTTAGCAGAAACAGAAATAGATAAGAAGGAATATTATCTTCATGCAAGTAATGTGAATGTGAATCTTAAGCTAGCATATCTTATTGTTATGAACAATGTTTATCCTAGAAGAGGAGCTACTGGTGATGTGTCTGAAAAGGATGCTAGAATAATGTGGGCATTGAAGAATAGGAGAAAAATGAATCTAGCCAAATTAATGCTAGATCACATTCACTTGACCAAGAACACCATAAGATTTCCCCTACCTTATGGAATGACTTTGACAAAACTGATGAGGGATGTAGGAGTAAAATTTTCCAATAAAAATGAAGAACTCCCAAGAAATATAGACACATTAGATGAGAAGACTCTAAAAAGGATGGGATTTAAGCCAACAGTACAAGGTTGGATCACCGAAAAACCCAGAAGAGCAACTCAATTAAAGGGATCCAAACTTAATGAAAGAACAGAAAGGGGAGAATAGGGCACAGAACCAAGGCAAGAGCTCTCCTCACATGAAGAAGAAGAAATAGAAAAATAAGAATTCATCAGTAGAAACAAGAAAAGAATTCTCCAATAGAGAAGATCAACCTGAAGCTAAGAAAATAGAAGAAGTTCTAAGAGAGGAACAAAGAACTATCACAGAAGAAGTATTGGAAGAAACTTTGAGAGAAAATGCATTTGAAGAAACAATAACAACAACCATGCCATCACACACTCCCATCAAATCCCTATCATTTATTTGACCTACTCATTCTTATCAACTATTCCCAATATGCAACCAATCCCACAGCACTTAGAGGATAGACTAACAATAATTGAACACTATTTATCTACTCTAGCTATTCAAATGAATAGAATGGATCATAATCTTTCCACTGCCATGTCTTCTATGATCCTAAGAGCTGATAAGATTGACCAAAGACTTGATTCTCTATAATCTCTAGTAAAATCATTTAGAGGTCAAGCCTATTACCATCATTTCTCTCCACCTCCAACTCACTTTCCATTACCTCTACATCACTTCTCTCTAGTCAGAACCAACTCTCCCATTACAGTGCTGTCTTCTCTCTCACACTCACCTCCTCCTCCATCATCATCTTCTACAATTCCAGAGGTTGTTCAACACCAAAGTAAACCTTCTGAAATTGTCTCTGCATCTTCTCCAACTCAAGCCTCTCCTGCATTACCTCCATCAGTTCCTGAAGTCTTTCCAACCATGCCTCAGGATTACCTTTTCAATCCTCATCGAGCCATTATTAGATTTAGAAAGTATCCTATCACAATACTAATTCCTAAATAATACTTTCTTCCCCCAAGAACATTTGATGAACCGGGCTTCACTGAAAAGGATCTTTATTTGTCAAGAGAACTCTTTCCTGAACTAATTGATCAAGTTTCACCAGAATGGGACTTACTCTTAATTCGTCCAACATGTAGAAAAACTCCAAGTCCTCCAAAATCTCCTCCAAAACCAATTATTGATAATCCTGACATTCTCATTCATGTTGCCAATCCAATCAAGATGACTTTCTTTGAGTTTGCGAATAAAACCAAAATAATTTTGAAGTTGCTAGAATGTTTCACTATCAAAACATCATTATACCCCCTCAAGAATTACCATTTTCAGAACTTGAGGATCGTAATATTTTGTACAGGATTCAACTTCTTTCCAATCCTCCATTAACTCCCAAAGGTCACATAAGTCACATTCCTGATAGAGAGTCAATTCTTCAAGAGTACTATGAGAAACTTCTTTAGATGCTTCTAGCATTAAAACCAATCAGAAAAGTATTTCCATCTTCTTTAGGTTTTAATCAATTCTTTATTCTCATTAAGGAAGAATACTCTTTCTACAACAATGCTAACTTAGAGGCCATTGTTGACAATCTCCCTCTTCCATGCCCTCAACTTTCAAATCTATCTATTCAAGATAGAATATGATAGATACAATCTATACCAGTTACTTTTTGAAAAGCAAAATCCTCACCACCACCTTCTACCAACCCCTCAAACCAAAACCATAACCCAAATCATCCTCTTCAACATAGTCTTCATCCTCCATACCTATGAGAAAGACAAGAATTCTATCTCCCAAGGAACACAAAAAGGCTCCTCTTGAAAGAACAATCATGTATTATCAGGACACAACCCGTATGAATGCCAATACAGAAGCCCTTTTAAAAAAGACCCCTGTAGCATTTCCTAAACCGCTAGACTCAAAATTTTGGGAGTGCATTGACTTTATCTATGTATCAAGTTGTGGAACTACAACGTATATACATGAACCTCCTGTAGCAATTCCCAAGGATCCATTTTTCATCCCAAAAAGAGTCAAATCATCTTCCAAAACACCCAAGCCCTCTGCTACATCATTATCTTCTCAAGCCAAACCTCCTCTTGCACCTTTCTTTCCCAAGACCTACAACAGAAAACCCAAACCATCCTAATGACATTGCTGCCTTTTACATTTTTTTTCTACTGTAATTTTTCCTTTCTTTCTATAAAGAATTTTGAATTTTTATAATATCTGCAAATTTATCAATAATGACAAATTTCTATATGTATGCAATTTTAGTCATCAATATCATTATTTGTGTCTTTCCACCTTTTTGATTATGACAAAAAGGGGGAGAAAATGTGAATGTATAAATAGAAAAAAAATAAATTGAGAAAACATGTGCATGAAATTTTTTTATATGAAATATAGTTAAAATATTATGCATCTATTCAGGTGGAGTTGCATTGAATTAATCAATAGAAATTTTATTGAAATATTTGCAAATCAAGTTACCTTAAGTTTATTATTAGATAAGTTTTAAAACGTATATCATTCACTATTTTGTCATCATCAAAAAGGAGGAGAATGTTAAATATTTTATCTAGCTTAATTTTTATAATGCACATTCTTAACCAAGTAAGTTTTGATGATGAGCAAAGACATGAGTGAAATATTAAGTTACTATAAATTTGTTCTCAAGCATATTGCAAAAATATTATCTCATACTTAACTTGAGAATAATCCTCATGATGATCAAGGGAAGAAACCAAGTTAATACTTATGAAAAATAAGTATATAAATTTCATATATACTTAAAACAAGAGAACAAAGATCTTAAAGTCTTCAAAGCATGCTTTGGAGCCAACAGGAACGTCTTCAGAGACATTGAGATGTGCTTCAAATTTAATTGGAAAGCTTTGAAGTCAACCCAAGACAAGCTTTGGAATCGTCACAGCATGCTCCAGAGTCATTAAAAGCATACTTTGAAGTCAACAAATAAGCTTTAGAATCATCATAACATACTTTAGAACTAACAGAAAAGTTTCAAAGTTATCATAGCAAGCTTTGAAAATAAAAGACAAGTTTCAGAGTCATCATAGCACACTACAGAGCCAGCAGGAAAGCTTCAGAATCACCAAGTATATTTTGGAATTGTCACTGTACACTTCAGAATCAACAAGACATACTTCAAAATTAATCAGGCAAGCTTCAAAGTTATGAAGATACACTTCGGAGTTAATCAGACACATTTCAGGGTAAATTAAATATTCTTCAGAGTTAGAAAGACATGCTTCAGAATTGTGAAGTTACTTTTCGTAATCAATCAAACCTGCTTTGGAGATATCAAAATACGCTTTGGAGTCAGCAAGCAATCTTCGGAGTCAGCAAACAAACTTCAAAGTTAGCAATTGTACCTCGGAGTCTTCAAAAACTTACTTCAGAGTCAGCAAGCAAACTTTGGAGAAGTCGAATAATACTTAGTCACCCTTTTCTGAAGCATCAAAAGTTCAAAAAATTTAAACTCTTCTCTGCAAAGTTCTATTGCAATTAAGAAGGTTTACTATCATTTCGGAGAATTAATTAGAGTATCTGAAATCATTTAAAGGATATGGTTGTTCACTCATCACTTCTGAGTAACCAAAAAAGATATTTCAGAGCATCCGATACTTATGTGAACATTAAGAAAAGTCAGCGATAAAGTTGCAGACCAATACCAGACTACTGCAAAGTCAGACGTGAGACAAAATGTAAGGTGAAGAAAAACATTTTTGAATATTTGAAAGTCTGCCACAGTCAACAACAAAAAATCTCTCTCAGCCTATAAAAGAAGCTTTTAGATGCAAAAGAAAATATATAGAACATATTAAATATGCAAAAGTATAAAAAAGCTAAAGTTTTGAGCATTCAAAATCTTCCTTCAAAGTTCAACTCTAACGGCTACAACTTCATCGAAGCTCTCAAAGTCTAAATCGCTTCTCAATCAAAAAGTTTGAATCTTTTACTCATGTTGCTTATTGATTTACTTAAAGTTCTAAATTTATATACAGGTTTACCTATGTAAGAGGCATTAATCTATACACTTCTTTTTTGTATTTGATAACACAAGCAGAGTACTTGGTGTTTATGTATTGAGATAAGTAAGTAGGAAACTTATTGAAAAGATACAAGTTCGTTGGTGAGCTTTGAAAACCAACAAGTTGTCAAAGTTTCTGGTTAACTTGGAAAACCAATAAGTTGGTTAGTAAGCTTGCGGGAAAACTAATATGTATTTGATTAGGTTGATCAAGGTGTTAGTGGAACCTAAGATCAGTAGAGGAAACTAACTCAGTGAAGTAGAGTAGGAACCTAGGAAGGGCCGAACTACTATAAAATTCTTGTATTGTGCATTGTGCAATTTGTTCTACTTATTCATTCAACATTTTGATCATTTGATTTGGCCAAAAGTTTTAAAAGCTCAATTCAACCCCCCCTTTTGAGCTACCATTGTGTAAGGGACCAACATCTTTTTCATGTAAAGAATATCTTCTATGAAGCATACTTCTCAAAATGTATTTATCTACACATGATTTTCATAAGCTGTAGAAAATGGATAAATCACATATTATATTTTCCAATAAAAGCTTAAAGTGATAACTTCATGAAGTTAATGCACATGATATATCTATGATCTAACATATAATAAACAAAGTTAATGCACTATTGATAATAATGAATTCTTTATTCTTTAAAATAATTTACATAACATGCTTGTATTCAAAATATTGCAATATTGATTATTCATGCCAAGTATATTTATCTTCATTTTAGGCTTCCTAAACTAAAATCATTATTAGAATATATTAAGTCAAAAATAAGTTTTGTTGTTATCAAAATCATACATAATAAACCTAACAAACTGTACTTCCCTATCATCAGAATGACTTAGAAAATCTAGGTGCTTACATATCTTTGAAAACCAATCTTCAGTGGCAACTCCATCACCTCCAGCAAAAGATGGGGGATTCATGCGTTAGAAGACAGTCACATTCTTCCCTACTATCTCTCTCAGAACTTTTCTTTTGCGGGTTTTAGTCCCCATTGTCCATTGGGTGCTTACAGTGTGACTTTCTTTCATCTGCTTTCTTTCATGAGAGCTTTCCAATGTTTCTCCTATAGCCTCTCTTATGAACTCACAACAATTTCCATCTCCATGCCCATCTACAGCCTTCTATTTCCACTTATCTAGCCCCATCTGCTGTGGTCCCACAAGCTTCTTAATGGTTTGATGCAACTTTTCATCTTACCCTTCTTTCATCAATCATTCAAGCCCAATAGTGCTCTCACCATCGTCCCTATCTATCGTCGTAATACCTCAAGGTGGTGCATTATCTAGCTTCATGTTGAGAAGTTTCAAATAGCATATAATCTCTTCTTAGCGGGCCTCCTAGGCAGTCACATTCTCTATGAGCATAAGTCCTTTGCCCTTCTTAGCCTAACTTTGACTAGGTCCTGCCTCACTTGAGGGTGCAGGTGCATTTGACTGTGTGAGTATATTTACTATTGTGTTATCATTCATCATGCTGTCATACACTAGCAAGCAATAAAAACACTCATTGCCGTATACCACATCAATCAAGTAAATAAACACATTTACACTAGCCATGGATAATCATCACAAGTTTAATTCCTAAAGATCATTCTTATCTTTCATTACATCATATGAAAAAAAACTCACTACTAAGAATAAATGAAATACAAACATCATTTGTATATATTAAGAAGCCTTAGAAGACAATTCTTACATCTATGCCCCAAAATCTCACACTCATTGCAAATTAAATCATTGAGACAAACTTTAGCTTGAAGTTCCACCTAACCACAGTTAAAGCATGTTCCAAGCAGCATACATTGCCTAAAACAATGATAGTGTATTTTTTTGTTGTGCAAGTTGTTTCTTCATTGTTGTTACTTCATATGGTATTTTAACCTAACTTCCTTCTAGTTAAGTATTTTTTTGGTGTGGTGGTTATTTTTCTAATAATGTCTTTTCTTGCTGCTTTGACTCGGGAAACTTCCCTTTATCTTCCTGTTCCATAGACTTTTCTTCTTAATTCTTCTCTATAGGTTGTTCTCCTCTAGTTTCTTCCCTTTAAACTTTTGAAGGCCTATTTTCAGAGGTTCCTTCACTCTTAAGTCTTTTAAGAACAACTTCTGCTTCTTTAAGGCATAAGGGTGACAATGGTCTCCGCTTCTTACTCACTACTGTCCTTGTTTGTGGTTGTGGGGGTGATTCTGCTTCTAGAGGCGGTGAGCTTCTTTGAAAAATTAAGTCCATTTAGGGCGAATTAAAGGCTATCTCTATTATAAATTCCAAGCTTTGAATGCTTTTAGTCAAGGCTCCCAATTGTTTATCAATGTTTCTGACATAAGCCTTCCATGATCCTTCTAGCCTATCTAACCGTTCACCAATAATAAGTTAAGGTTTTACACTTCCCGCCTTAGCTGGTTGTTTTATAGTTGAGCCTTCTATTCCTTTCTTCACCAATACTTCTGTAAAAAAAATCACTTGTTAACTTCAATGGTAACTTCAAAGGTTACAAAAGCTAACTTCTGCTTATCATCTTATTTTTTTAAATTACTTTATTAGTTAACTTCATGACTGATTTAGTTAACTTTTATTTATCATTTTAGTTTTTATTACTTTATCAGTTAACTTCATGACTAATTTTCTTTACCTTCATGAGACTTTCATTACTAAAATAGTTTATTCCTCATAGTTATTTTATAATTATATTTCTCTAATTTTCTTAATTTTTTAATTTTATTTTTTTTACCTTCTCCATTGGGTGTTATTGCTCTAGTACCATCTATGATAACCCTAACCCAAAATATTATAAGCACGACAATTTTGAGTCAAAGAATCAACTTACTAAGATCAATCATACGTAGAAGAGAGGTAAAAATTAATTTAAAGTATTACATCCTGCTCTTCATGGAGTTTAAGGTTAACTTGATACATCACATAAGTAAAAGTCTTCACAATTAACATAACATGAATTACATTAGAATTAACTTAAATTCGCTTCATGTCTTCCTTTTCTTTTAATCACCCCTACCCGCATTTTCTAAAATAATGAAATAAAATAACTGTAAGTTATAAACTTAGTAAGCAAGTGAATTATAACATGTTCTTTTACCTTGAATTATCATGTATATCATAATATACTTCAAGATATATACATGTTATTCAAAAAGTATTAAATAATAATAATTTTCAAGAAAAAAGTTGGGCAATATATATAGCTGTCCACATCAATACCATATAATTTATTTTAAATGCATCATCTGACCCTTTAAATGGATTCAAAATGTTCAAAAACCTAGAAATGGACTAATAATTGTCCAAATCAGGCATTGTAGCAAAAGTACACATAAAAAAATAAATTAATGACCTAAAATCATGCAAGGTGTCCATCGCTGGCCGCCAGCCCACTACTGTCCGACATTGGGCCTCCAGGCTCAAGGCCTCCTTCTAGACACTGGGCTTGGGCAATATAGCCCATTCCAGACTCTACAAGATTTACAGCTAGCCCATTCAAAATCTATAGTTTAGCCACTCCAAAATCTACAGTCCAGCCCACCTGGACTGTAAAGTCAAATTAAGCCACTAGGCTTCATATTCCAAGCCCATAAAGTAAAATTCCAGTAGCCCATGGTTGCTTCTTCTCCCAACATGGATGGTGATTTTCTTCAACGAATTTTCATTTCATCCTTTCCATAGTCAAACTAATGGAATGCTACCATGTGGATCATTAGATCCTTTCAACAGTTTCTGCATAATGAAAATAAAATTAAATAAACATACTTTTATTTGAATTTCCATGCAACACCCAAAAATCCAAATAATACCTTTGACATGATTTCAAAATTCATATATCAATAGTCCTTCACATGCAACATTTTTAAATAGTTGTCTCATCTAACTATACAACATTATACACGTATG
>JAYJMB010072396.1:0-23730 GCA_036873735.1 Pouteria campechiana | reverse complement strand
CATGTCAAAAACTTTTCTAAACTTCTCATGCATTTACTCATGCATTAAAATCATAATTTTTCTCATTAATTAATTATCAATTACCAAACATTTGGGTTTATCAACTGCAATTTAATCATAACATTATTTTCACATCTACATATTAAATTCAGCATACACCATTTTTCTTAAACTTCATAATTTCTCCTACTCCAAATTGAAATTTTAATATATTCACTATATAAAGTGCAAAATCATAAAATTTCAATAATATTCCACAATTTAACACCACCAGGTGTTAATTTCTAAATGGATATTTAAGTGAGGCAGTGTATGTAGAGTAACCCCCTAGTCTTGAAAATGATGATCAACTCGATCATGTCTATAAGCTCACTAATGCATTACGTGGTTTGAGACAAGCTCCAAGAGCTTGGTATGAAAGGTTGAGCAAATTCTTAAGTGATCATAAATTCAAGAGAGAAAAAGTGGATACTACCTTGTTTATCAAAAATATTGATATGGATATCTTGATAGTTCAAATTTATGTGAAAAACTCTTTCAAGATTTCTCAAAGATCATTCAGACTTAATTTGAAATGAGTATGATGAGAGAATTGAACTACTTCCTTGGATTGCAAATCAAGCAAAGAGATGATGGAAACTACATTTGCCAATCCAAATATACATGCTGAAGAAGTTCAAATTGGAAGAAATTAAGGTAGCAAGCGCTCCAATGAGTAGATCAACATGGCTAAACAAAGACGAAAAGGGTATAATTGTAGATAAAAAGTAATATAGAGGTATGATTGGATCTCTTCTTTACCTTACTACATCTAGACCAGATACTCTTTAGTGTATGCTTGTGTGCTAGATTTCAGTCTTATCTTAGAGAGTCTCACTTACTGCAATGAAATAAATTTTGAAGTATTTGGTTGACACACCAAATCGAGAACTCTATTATTCCAAGGGAACAAGTTTTGAATTCATTTGATATTAAGATGCTGACTTTGGAGGATACAAAGTTGATAGAAGAAGTACTCATGGAACCTGTCATTTTCTAGTAAATAGTCTAATATCACGGTTCTGTAGAAAACAAACTAGTGTTGCTCTCTCTATAGCAGAAGCCAAATATATAGCAGTTGGAAGTTGTTATGCTCAATTACCATGGATGAAATAACAACTTCTCGACTATGGATTAAGCTATAGAGACATACTAATTAACTGTGACAAGACCATGTGCTTGACAAAGAATCCTATCCTACATTCGAGAACTAAGCATATATAAATTAGGCATCACTTTATTAGAGATTATGTAGAAAACATGATATATGCCTAGAATATGTGCCTACAAGTGCTCAACTTGCTGATATTTTTACTAAGCTACTACCCTTAGACACCTTCTATAACATTAGAGGAGAATTGAATTTGCCTTCATGAGACTAAACTTTGTCTTAGATGAATTTAGTTATTTCTCTATAGTACTCTACTCTCACTTTGTCTAAATCTTGGTTTTCGAGGTTGAGTACACCTTGTTTTCTTACCACAATCAATTTATAACTATCGTTATTACATTGGACTTTATTTTTTGTATGCGTTATTCTCACTTTTCAAAAATATCATTTAACTACCAGCATAGCCCCCACATTAAATCTATTTTAACCCTTGAATCTCAATCCTTCTCTGCACCATAAGGATGAAGTAACTCAGAGAAGAATACTTCATAAGCAAGCATAGCGAGAAGCAAGTGCGTGGTGGGGACTGAAGAATCAACCAATGCTTCTTCAGTTGTTTCCAAGGAGGGATGATAATTTTTCTGTGTAAACATATCTGACAAAAGCATTTGTCTTCAAACTCTATCTTTGCAGACTTTATTCTTCAATCTCATCACTATTAGGTAGCTTTGATTCACATATTACCTTCATCTTGGGTGTTTGAAGAGGAGGGGAACAGAAAAATCAAGTATATTATATCCATCTCCAACCCCTCATCTTCTCATCCACCATCCAAAACCTTGGTTTCTCATACTTGAAGAAACCTCTCCAAATTTTGGATGCACATCCCCCCACTGTGCGGAGACCCCTCCTTCAATGTCTACCACAATCTCTTGCTCCAATCTCCCCAAACTTAGAATGTTTGTATCTAGGCCAATCTATTTTGTATCTTTGTTTGTACTAAAATGAAATGAAATAACATCTTTGCTTGTTTATCTCTTTGTGTTTGTCTTGTACTTACTGGGAGTGAATATTTCCTTTTGCTCCTGACAAAAAGGGGGAGAAATAATATGCAAATTGTCTCAAAAAGGAATATAAAAAAGCATAAACTTTAAATAATTAGGGGGAGAATATATTTTAAATAATCAAGGGTGGAATACATTTAAAACAAGACAAGGGAAATATCAGAAGATAGCAACTTGAGGAATGATTAAACTTTGCAACATTTTTGGACTACATACATTCAGGGGGAGATTATCTTTTATAAGAGAATTTTTAATCAATTTTTGTCATCATCAAAAAGGAAGAGAATGTTAGTATAAATGCATGGTTTCGATAACAAACAAAACTTGATTAAAGATTATGTACTAATAATTATTATTAAGCTTTTAGTATGCAAATCAAGTAGTAGGCCTTATGGAAAATGAACATAGAAAACATATTCCAAGGCGTCAAGGCTTAGGTGAGTAAAGAAGCAAAAGACAAAGTGCCGTTATAGATAAAGCTCGAATGAAAAGAATTCAACTATCTCCATTCGTTTGTCGAAGTGGAAGATTATATTTGACAGATGCAAAGCAATGTGCATACAACAGACTTCATCTATCATAAGTAAGCCATAGTTAAGCTATTAGTCGTCTATTGAGAACAAACGAAGTCAAAAAAGTGAAGATCTTCTAGTGGAGCCTTGAAAGGTTGTATGGTAGAGCAAAGACTTTGTCTATCATAAGTGAGCCTATGATCATTTGTTATAAACAAACAAAGCGGAGAAGTGAAGATCCTCTAACAGAGCAGTGAAAGGTCTTATGGCAAAGCAAAGACTTCATTTATCATAAGTTAACCTAAGATCCTATATTATAAATAGACAAAGTGGAGAACTGAAGGTTGTATGACAAAGCAAAACATCCATCTGACAGAGCAATGGCTTTTGTGTGTTCAACTAAGCTCATCTACTAACCACAATAGGCAACCCAATAGACATAAACGTGAAGAAAAATTCATCTATGTCTCAATGAATAGCCTGTTACTTATAACAAACAACCCATAAGACAAAGCAATGAGGAAAATCCATTTGCGCTCTAATAGTCCATCTATTACTTATAATAGACAGCTCAACAGATGAAGTACTGAAGAAATAAGTCATCTGTGCTTCTATAGTTCAACAGATAAACCACAAGACAAAGTACTAGAAAGTATGATTTGTTCGCTACTTATGAAAGACAAACCAGAAGATGAAGGAACTTAGTCTTATGAATAGCTAGACACATACTTTGTCTATTATAAGTAAAAGATGAGCAATGGTCAAGCCAAATTATTGGTCTTCATTTAGCATTTATAACCGCCTTTCCATATTGATGAAAGAGTCAGCCATTGTAGCAATACCTCGACCAAAGCTTATTAAGAATCTAGAAATCATCTTCTCCAAGGTCAGCGCTATAGGCATTATAGTTGACAAACATTAAGCAGAAGTCAAAGAATTTGAATATACTAATTAAAATAGTACTCTATCATTAATGGAGCTCACCTACCACCAATGGCTGGAATTCAAAGCAAATATAAATAAAGCATCGTTGGAGCAAAACAAAATCAAAGTATTAAGGAACACATTCAAAATACTCTTGAGAGTATTTACTAATCTGATCTAAAACCTTCTACTATCCATCAAGAGTCAAGAGCCTTGCATTCAAACCTTCTTCAACTCTCTTTGAAGGCTCCTAACCACCTTTCAGGAAGATCATTTACTCTTGGATTTAATTTTTAGAAAAGCTCCCCTATGCTTATTGAAAAATACACGCGCTTCAACTTTTGATATTCATTTTTTGTAAATTCCTTGAGCTAGTGGCTGAGACTAGACTTAAGAAGCGCTATGACTGTTTGAGTGCAGGCAAGAGCTATTTATTTACACCCCTTAGAGCTAGAATCTAGAAGAGTGCTGGGAGTACTATGAATATGCCCCCTAAAGCTAGAATCTAGAAGAGTGCTAAGAGCATTGTGTTTATGCCCCTTGGAGCTGAAATTTTAGAAGAATGCTGAGAGCACTCTTATATTTCTGCTATTGGGAATAGTGGAACCCAAGACACTAAGAAGAAAGTGTTCTTGAAAGACTGGAGTAGTGTGTTTACTCAGACCACTATAAATATCCTTCTATCTGGTTTACTTGTGCTTTAGTTGATTGAGTGATTGATTGCTTAAGGGGCTATTAATCCTAAAGGGGTTTAGCAATAATTTTTAAGTACCCAATTCACCCATCCCCTCTTGAGTTTTTTCTTAATCTTCGGGATCAATAGATATTAGAACAAATTTGTTGAAGAATTTTCCCATATTGTTCTGTCATTGACATAGTTACTCGTAAAGGGATTCCATTTGAGTGAAATGATCAATGTGAAGTTCCCTTCCAAGGATTAAAGAAGCGGTTGGTGGAGGCACCAATAGTTGCACTTTTTTCAGGTCAGCACGGATTTTTGATATATAGTGATGCATCTAAGAAGGGATCAGGTTGTGTCTTGATGTAGAATGGAAATGTTATAACTTATGAATCACATCAATTGCACCCTCATGAGCACAACTATACAACGCATGATTTAGAATTGGCAAAAATAGTATTTGCTTTGAAAATATGGCGACATTATCTTTATGGAGGGAAATGTGATGTATACATTGATTACAAAAGTTTGAAATATATCTTTACTTAGATAGAATTGAATATGAGGCAGCGACAATGGCTCAAATTACTTAAAGACCATGATTTAAACATTTATTATAATCCCCTAAAGGAAAATGTGGTAGCCAATGCCTTAAGCAAGAAATCTAGGAGTAGTTATTGCTAGCATACTTACATAAAAGATAGAATTGTTTGAGAAACTAATGAAATTAGATGTGCAAGTTAGGATGAAGGGAATAGTTACTCAAATGTTTCAATTAAGTATTCAGCCTACCTTAATAGATGAAATCTGAGCAACACAAGAAGAGTCATTAGAAGAAGAATTTCAAAAATTAAAGCTGTGAGTACAACAAAATGAGCTACTAAATTTCTTCATTCGTGCAGACCATCTTATGAGATACAAGAATTGATTGATACTTCCCAAGGAATATGCAGTAGTGCAGAGAGTACTAGAGGAAGTGCATTACTCTCCATATACCATCCATCCTGGTGGCAATAAAATGTATTATGATTTGAAATCTTGATACTGGTTGAAAGGTATGAAAAATGATATCTCCAGATATGTGGTTAGATGTCTGGTATGCCAAAGAGTGAAGGCGAAGCACCAAAGACCAGGCAGAGTATTATAGCCTATTGAGATTCCTGAATGGAAATGGACAGATATAATAATAGATTTTGTCAATGGGTTACCAAAAACAACTGCAAGATTTGATAGTATATGGGTAATTGTGGATAGACTAACTAAATTTGCCCATTTTATATCAGTCATGACTATATTTACTACTGAAAAGTATGCATGGATTTATCAAAAAGAGATTATGCAATTACATGGTGTGTTTAAGGTGATCATTTCGAACAGAGGCTCAATGTTCACTTCTAAGTTTTGGAAAGCCCTGTGTAAGGCCATGGGGACACAGTTAGATGTTAGTAGTACTTATCACCCCTAGATAAATGGGCAAATAGAATGAGTGAATTAGCAGTTAGAAGACATGCTTAGAGCATGCATTCTGGAATGGGGCAAAGCTTAGAGTTAGTACTTATCATTGATTAAATTCACCTAAAATAATAGTTATCATTCTGGCATCCAAATGGCTCCTTTTGAGGCACTATATGGGCATAAATGTAGATCTCCAACGTATTGGACTAAAGTGGGTGAAACTACTATAATAAGACCACGAATGATTATAGATACAGTTCAAAAAGTGGCTCAGATTCAGGAATAGATTCATATTGCTCAATCGCGTCAAAAAAGTAATGCAAATGAATGAAGACATGACTTGGAATTTCAAGTAGGAGATAAAAGTATTTCTTAAAATCTCTACAATCAAAGAGATAATGCAGTTCGGCATGAAAGGTGAACTAAGCCCAAGATATATCGGTCCTTATGAAATTTTAAAGTGAATTGGTAAAGTGACATAACACATTGCCTTGCTCCCATTATTGAGCAGAATTCATGATGTATCCCATGTGTCATCTCTAAGAAGATATGAACTTGATCCTTCCCACATACTGACACTCAAAGAAATACAAATTAAAGAAAATTTGCAATATGTTGAGTAGCCAATTCAAATATTGGATAACAAGGAAAAATAGTTGAGAAACAAGACTATTCATATAGTGAAAGTACAATGGGATCACCACTCAAAAGAAGAAGCACCTTGGGGACTCGAAGAGCTGATGAAAACAAAGTATCCTTACTTGTTTGTTTAAGTTTCAAGGATGAAACTTTTTATAAGGGGAGGGGGGGTAGAATGTGAGGCTTGGAAATTTGATAGCATGTAAATTGATACTATAGCTGAAATTTGATAGTAGATGTATGACAATTGGGAAATAGAAATAGAAAACCATGATGATTATGGATAATGAGCTAAGCATTATAATGTATTAGAAGGTAGAATATGGTAGAATACATTTCAAATAAGTTGCAAGTGCACTTAGAGACGTGCAACATTGGAGCAACATAAGAGAAAGAGCTTTACATACTCCATCTTCATCCCAAAACCCCATTTCACATTCAGCTTCTTCTCCCATCATTTCTAGACTTCAAAATTTTCAAAACTTAGAGAATTTGCTGCCAAATTGCTCAAAAAGTGATAGCAGATGATCTCGCTACACTCAGGCATTAAGAGAACATTGATCTTAGTGGATTTGGAATTATAGAATGAAGGGGAAATTAGGATTTTTCTCTATAGCTTGGATTTGGAAATTCCAATTAAGGAAAATTGAGTGGTAAATGATTTCTATTACTAATCATCCTTTTTAATCAGATAGATTTCTTTAATTCTAGCTTATGGAGTTAATTTGGGGATCAGGAGGTTGGAAATTGAGAAAATCAGGACTTGAGTAGTGAAATGAGTAATTTGAATGTAAATTTTGATATAACTTTAGTTAAATTATGTATGTAAGTATTTTTGGAAAGAAAACTCAATTAAAAAGTAGTTGCAACTATGAAAATTGCAAGTTGCTTACTTAGTGTTTGAAGAAATGTTATTGAGATGATGTGGCATGATTAACTTGTGTTAATGATTCCATAATTACCTCCTCAACAAGGTTTAAGTGTGTAACTAAAGAAACCCTAAATAGGGAAGGGATTATGCTAGGATATGATTTTGTAGTCGTTGGGTTTTATAAGTATTTAAGAATAATAGCCTGCTTAGGGGCCTATGTGTTTTGACTATCTTTTATCTTTCACTATACGAATATTCTTGTTTCTCAACTATCTTTTTGACAGAGTCTCCCTTGAAAGATAACGATTTCTGCACCTATACAACATTCTATATTTCATTCTCAAATCATATCACTATCATGATTAACACAATAAACACCCACACTGCCCAAAATTATAAGCTAAGCTACATTATAATGGCAAGGCACATCCACACCTATAAGAAAAATATATTGGTATAATCCACATAATGACATGCTAATATAACTATATCATACGTACCCAATACACCTTAAGAATTGAAATTTTTTTAATTACAAAGTTATACACATTAGATGTCATATCCACATATGAATTCCAAATTCTAATTCATCCATACATCATAGTGGTTGTCCCCAACTCTTAGTCATGAGTGCTAAACCCCAGTTGGGCTCCATCGTTTGGCCTATCAATTGAAAATGGTGATAAAATGGCATGAGTTCAGGCAAACTTAGTAAGTAGGCAAAGTGAAAAACTATAAGGAAATAATCAAAGGGAAGAGCATGCTCAAATACATATACTCAATCCACCCAAGGTATAAATCAATGGTATACTAAATGCCATGACAATGCAACATGTACCCATGCCCACAATACACGTCTTTATTTCTAGAGCCTAACTCACCTAAATCAAACATACTCTCCAAATACATCATTACCCTTAAGTCATACTCATAACCAAGACTTATGTACAATGACATCATTATCATATCCTCATCAAGACATATACTTTATCAATGCGTCATTATTAGGACTTACTAAAGACAAAGAAATCACTCTCCCCCTCTTTGATGTGCAAATGGTCCATCTGTGTATCCCTCGCTAGAAGCCTGCCAAGTCCACCTCCTACAGTGCCGGGAATTCACCACCTGCACAAAGTCCCAGGAGTGCCCCGCCCTCATCACTTCATAGGGATCACAATAGGTTCACCAATGCCAACCACATCTATTCAAGAATTCAAGTGTATCAAACTCACAACTACAATTCAACATCACTTAAATAAATATATCATTATCATGCCATTCCAATCTCAATATATCATTATCATAGACCATGAAGGCCAACATCTAGCCACACAGGCATCCAAACAGCCACATAGGCAACCATTTAGCTACACAGGCTATACATGCTACATAGGTAATTAGTAAGTTACAAACTATATACTATGCCACATAACATATAACATACATATACCCATGTAATTCAACCACATGCATGCCAATACTATTCTAAACTCATGTCAAATGGCCAAAAATTGAATCACAATATAATACAATAAAAGCTCAAATCATGCTATAATATGCATGCGATCAAATCCAAACATAAAATGGTTTCATAATTTCAATTACCCAGCATTCAAACCAAATATCAATAAAATTTATTGCCCGTATGCTAGTACATAAGATCATGTCCAATCATGCATGAATTTGGGAAAAACCTACTTATCTCTATTTTTCACAAATATGAATTTCTTCCTTCTTTGCAACATAACCAATCAATCATCAATTGAAATTCAAGTCTTGCACCCTACATTATCATCACAATACATTTTTAATGATTTAAATACTCTCAATATGTAATTTAATACATCTTTCTATTCCATGACTTAACCCAAGCCAAAAATTAGGGTTTTTCACTCCCATTCATCAATTCAAGGTTATTACACTTTAATCCCCTTCTTTTATGGTTACAATCACTCTCATATCCATGTTCACTAAATTGCAAATTGGTTATATATATAATTTACAAAAAAGCCCCTTATACTTGATTAAATCCCCCTCCAGTGAATGCATTACATCGTACAATGTATTCTCATCTATTTCAATTACAATTCTCACCATCATTTACCTAATTTAATGCATTTATTACAATTAAATATTTAAATCATGCCTCATATGATTTGTGTAACCTAACAGCCCATGATTTCTATAATTTCTATTACAATACAAGTTTCATGTAAGATTACACATAAATAAGCATATAATATAATCCCACAATTGATATCTCCCATTAACATGCTACCCAACCCAATTAAATTAACAAAACTCTTCTGTTTTCAATCAAAATAATCTTCCTTACCTATTGGACATGAATCTATTGATTAAAATGCCAACAAATTTGTTGTCCACGTTATCAATGGTGGAATTTGCTCTTCAATCTCCCTTCTAGTTGTTGTTTATGTCTATGGAAAGGAGATAGGTTGCCACTACTATTTGGGACATTGGGAAAGGAGATAGGTTGCCACTAACATAACAAGTGAATTAGGTTTTGAGTTGCATTCAACTTAATTAAGAAGATAAAAGTTATGTGCGTTAACACAAAATTGCGCAACTCACATAATCTGCCCATTAAACATACCAATATGCCCATTTTAGTGATAAAATTTCATATTATATAAATACACTTTTCATCATATAAGCAAACTTATTTCACCAAAACTTAATACCCTAGATGTATACTCATATGAGGAAAATATTTAATGGTTTAGATCTTCCAAAAACCTCCCATATCATCTTCAAATAATTTTTCTTTTTGGGACATCCAATTACAAATTTTTTTACCATGGAATGATACTATCCATACACTATTCACCAAATGGGTGAATTTCCCAACTAATTCATTTTCTTATTTTCTTCCACATACTCATATGTTTATCCTATTTCCTCAATCTGAGTCATGGGATGAGTCTTACATTATGAGATAATCAATTTAAACCCAATATTGGATAGCAAAATATATCAACTACATAACTTCAAATCTCAACCATTAAACACCTTATTCTTCAATATATAATGATTTTACATTAGATTTTAAAATTAATTTCTATTATAATTTGGATAGTTATAACATGAATAATATACTTATTTTCATGTATCAATAATTTACTAATCTATAGATGTGATTAACATAATTTTTTATAATCAATAGTAATCAAAATTGGGTAGTAACTTAATTAACAACTTACTTCTAACTTTAGACAATAATATTCCAATTAATACATCATGATCCATGTCCCATATAAACTTAATTTCTGTACAATTAAATCATCACATTGGCAACTATATAAGAACTCTTAGTCACACCTAAATTGGGCAACAATTTGATCATCAATTAAAATTCAAGGTTTCCATAAATATCCAATTTTAGCTAAATACACAAGTTATTGTAATAAATGTCATTTATCTCAAATATTTGGCACATATGGGGGCTGATTCATCAAAATTGGCAAACATAAAACTTTTATCCTTTGTTGTAAATTTTTTAATGAATGAAAAATTATTAAATTTTGATTTTTGATGAAAAAGTTATAGCTGAAACACTACAACCATCTCTAATTCAAGAGGTATCACATTTTGTCACCCATGAACCAAAATATAAGCTTAATTAGAAAATCTGTCAACATAAAAGTTGTAATACTTGAAATTATCTAAATAATGCAAAAAACATCACCTAATTCTGAGTTTGTATGAAGAAGTTATTGTCAAAATACTAAAACTGCTCTAGAAGAATGAAAATTCCAGAAATCACATTAAATTTCCTAATTTACATCATTAATTACATGTTTAAACCTCCTGCTAATCACCCTAAGTAGTAATTTGACACCAATCAATGTACAAAAATTCAACAACATATAACTCATGTTTCATGTAATAATTTGGTAGCAAGTTGATTTATTTTGTCTACATCAATTGAGTATCAATTTGACATGATTTCCTAATAATCCTCATGATAGAAAAATAGCACCATTAAACAATTCTCATGATAGAAAAATAGGACCATTATTTTACAATAAAATTATTCATTACCTCAAATCCTCAGATGTTATAATTAGCTTATTTGAATAATGATGAAACTTGTGGTTTGATTGTAGGATTTCAATTGCAAAGCAAAATTTGGAAATACAAAGCATACAAAGGAAGTAAGGTTTATTGGTTAGGTAAGTAGGTTTACTTATGTAAATTTTCCTTATGTATTGGTGTTTGTAACTTAAGTTTATGAATTATGGGGCATTTGATTTGAATTTGGATAAGTTGTGTTATATTATACCTTTGTATTCTTGAAAATGATTAAAATAGTATAAGAACTATGAGAATCATATGTTAAAGGTAAGAATACAAGTGTAGTAATATGACA
This sequence comes from Pouteria campechiana, assembly GCA_036873735.1. Lineage (NCBI taxonomy): Eukaryota > Viridiplantae > Streptophyta > Magnoliopsida > Ericales > Sapotaceae > Pouteria > Pouteria campechiana. Next base: position 12,046 of record JAYJMB010072396.1, on the reverse strand, counting down.
TGTTACAAATTGGCATGAATAATCATGAGTTAGTATATGGTATTATGAAGATCAATATGTTTGAATGAATATGAAAAATACACTTGATGAATATATGAAATGGGTAAGAGTTTTGTGTATATATATATGACGTGTAATCAAGCCTAAAAGGAAGAGTGAATTATGGCAATTAGTAGTGTAGCATAAGATTGAATGAAGTAAGCTGAAAGAGGTAAGAAATCAAGCCTTGACATGGGGGGCAGCACACTTGGCACCACAGTGCCCAATCTGGCATTGCCGAAACTAGCACATTAAAAGGCCAATTAATAGGGGTAGCACACTCGGCGCCACGACACCCAGTGTAGCACCATCAATGCTGGTGCGTTAAATGCCAAAATTTTTATTTAGAGTCTTGGCTATTTTATTAATTAAGTGTATTTATTGAATTTATACTATTTAAACATGTGGTTTAGGAAAAGAATTAAAGGAAAACACAAGAAAAAAGATATTTTGATATGTTAAAGGATGACATAAAAATTAATTACTTAGGATTAATGAGGTAATTTGATATGATTTAGAGATCATTAAATTATTAGAGATTTTTTATTATGCTTGAGTTTGAAAACCAATTGGAAAATAAGTGATAAGTAATTAAGTTGAATGCTTGTCAAAATGTTAATTATGTGAATTTGGGTTTGAATACTAGCTGGTCAGGGTTCCTTTTAGTTATTTAGCCCATGAATGGGCTTTGTTTGATATTACTGCCTTTGGCGGTGAAGAGGCTAGCCTATTAGATGCATGACTCCTCTAATTACTTAGTAGGTGTGAAAGGAGAACTTACTATCCCTGAGATACAATGAGGGTGAGACACCACGAGTATTAGTCAAGAGTCTCATACACTCATAACTGGGATTCTAGGGAGGAACTAGATCACACCGAAATTGTGAGTAAGTTGAGTCCATTTGTTTTGTGGATGTGTCCAGTTGGATTGTGGCTGAGCCCACTTGGTTGATGGCCTCCCAAGCACGGTATTGGATTATTGTAGGTAAATTATGAAGGGGATATAAATAAGATGAAGTAGAAAGGAATATAATTCCAGCATGAGTAAAGTAGATTGGTAGATGAAGTAGAAAGGAATATAATTCTAGCATGAGTAAAGTAGATTGGATATGATGGATATTTTAGGAGACTCCCATGAGAAATCTTTATTATTACTAGTGGTAAGTAGCCATAACAATATTTCCAATTATGCATGTTATTATTGTTTTATTTCATACCTGCTAACTAAGTTTCCCGGAATCACCTTATTTTAATATGTTTTAGTTGGTAGGCTAGAAGATGGATTCTAATAAGGGGTTGGAGCTCAAGAATGGGATAAATTATGAAGCCTAGAATTTTATACCCTTTTGTCTTATTTTGGTGTCTTATTTTGGGATGTATTAAAATGTAAATTTATAACTTATGTCAAAGATGTAAAGTTAAAAAGTAGGAGTTATATTAATATGGATGTCATTACTATAGTATGTATAAGTATGCTTCCACACTCTACTTTTACAACATGACTATGGTTCTGGGCATATGTGGTGTTTAGGAATTTTTATATAGGTTTTATATAGGATCATGAAGGTAAGTTCAAGGGAGACTCTGTCCATGGGTCCTCCTCTTACTACCTTCGTAACATCTGGGAAAGGCAGGGCATTACATCCTTGTCCTCCAATCTAAGAAAAGGAAGCTCTTGAGCTCACAAACAAGCTAGAGTATGACGTCTATTCTCACTTACAGAGAATTCCAGTAAGGCTAAGCATATACGATGCACTATTGCTCTGCAAGGAGTCTTAGCAAACACTTATCAATGCATGAGTAGATGAGTCCATGAAGGACTTGTACCTGGTAGAGGTTGCTACCACAATTGAATGCAACTAGATAATCAATTTTATAGATGATGACTTGTTACTTGGAAGTACATAGTATAATTGTTTGTTGTTTGTAAGTGCTGACCTAGCGAGAGAAAGAATTAACTACATTATGCTGGATACAAGATTTGTGGTGAATATTCTTCTACTGAAGGTGTTGAAGTGGCTCAGGATGTGTCCGTTTGTGCTCAAAAGCACCACCCTTGTGATCCAAGGCTTCAACTAAGAAAGCCAAAGGAATATAGGGACCATCACTTTAAATTTTGACATTCAAGGCTTCCTTACGAAGGTTAATTGTCACATCATTAATGCACCGACATCCTACAATTTGTTGCTTGGTAAGCCATGGTTTCATCGCTATCAAGTTGTCCCATCCATGGCTCGTCAATGCTTTAAGTTCTATCAGGATGGCGTGATGAGGTGTATATCAGCCGATATACAGCCATTCACAATCTCAAAGGCATTCTACTAAGAGGCCCAATACTATGATCTAGCATCGAATGAATCAGAGCAACCAAAAGAATTAGTTAACCTAACTATGGATAGAAGATAATAGGCTTTTGTTACCAAGAGACAAGGGTCCACATCATAAGGACCCTCATTACGAGTTGCACCTTGGGAGGCGGTCCCTTTCCTAGTAATTCCACCATCGATGTCTTCAAGCTTTAAAATTGCAACAAGCATGTAGCAAGAAGAAAAGTTAAGGCTCATGATTGATCTGGAATGTCTTGAAATAGATGATGATGAAGATGAGTTGCCGATTCAACACCCATGGCCACCACTACATCTAGTCGTTCCTGCTCTAGCATCAGCTCTACCAACTTAGAATATATTCAACTAGAAGCCAGTCATGATTTTCTCAACTCTATAATCTTTATCCTTCTAGGTTGGGATGTCAACATCAAAACCACCTAAAAGATGGCGTGGAAGAGGATTAACTACACCATCAATAGGTAGGAGACAAGCCATACCTCCATCGACCAGATTTTATGAAAATCAAGTTGCGAATTCCTTGCAACCTTATACACCGCCACAAATAGCACTAGTCAGGAACAATTGATTCTAAATCAATGTTCTAAGTTTAAGGAAAGTAGCAACTACTACATCAACACTGTTGCCTTTGATGCCAAGCTATTCCCAAGTAATCTCGAAGCCAACACAATCGTTGTGTTTCAAGATGAATATCGAAAGCCTTAGCCAAACAAAGCAAGAACCATTTTCTAACCCTGGTGCCAAAAATAATAGATGGAAAATTGGAGGAAAACTGCAATCTGTGTTGGTTGAGTATAATTGGCCATTGACTCGACTTGCTAAGTCAGAAATTGTACAAAGGATGGAACCTGAACCACAATCCCTAGTGGAAAGAGGGAAATTTGTATTCAAGGAGATGGGCTTACCCTATGGATATAAAAGGATGATTGGCCTTCTTGGCATTTATCCCGATGAACCCTATATGTCAATAACTGGTCAACTTATCCTAGTTCTGATCAAAGAAAAGTTAAAGGGGCTCCAATATTCAGGAGATCAGATAGGTCTTGGTGCGAATGATGATATCGATGTGGACAAAGATGATGAGTATACCTCAGATTGCTCTTATGTGAATATTAGGTCAAATATCAGTCCCACCATGTGGGAATGTTTGTTAGCTCCTATTAAGTCCAAGATGTCAAAGGCATTGTCTGCCTTGTAAATAATTGTACATTGCTATATGGTTTTCACCTTTCACCATGCATCAATAGAAGAGGAAGAATTTAAATCTGATAACAAGGAATCATAAAAAATTCAAAGGAACCTAATGATATAGATGATGAAAACATTGTTAATGACCCATCAATTCCCAAATCAGAGTAAAAAATGGCAAGTAAGACTCATGGTGAAAATGCAAATGAGTTCGATCATGAGTCAAACTATGACCATTCAAAGAAAGAAGAAGACAATGACTCTGATTCTTTCTTAGAAGAAATAACCTACAGTATCACTCCGCCAAGGTTAGAAGATGGTGGACAACCAATAATCGATGAACTCAAAAAGTTCAAGTTGGGTACAAAAGAAGATAAGTGCTCTATCTTCATCAGCAAATCCTTCCTAAAACGAGAAAAGTAATGGCTTATGGATATTCTCAAGGAATTCAAAGATGTCTTTGCATGGACATACTTTGAAATGCCTGGGTTAGATCTCAACATTGCAATGCATTCTTTACATATCTCATCAAGAAAAAAGCAAGTCAAGCAAGCACTAAGGAAGTTCAGACTAGACTTTGAGTAACAGATCATCAATGAGATCGATAAGTTGTTGGAAGCCAACTTTATCCAAGAAATTGAGTTTCCAAGAAGGATCTCTAAGATTGTCCTAGTGAAGAAAATGAATTCGAGTTTGTGTTGACTTTTGAAATCTCAATGAAGCCTATCCAAAAGATGAGCTCTCACTGCCACACACAAAATCCTTATCGATAGCACCTCACTTGATGACCCATTCTCATTTATAGATGGTTACTTTGGTTAAAACCAAATCAAGATGGCGCCAGCAGATGAAGCATCCATTGCATTTATACTCCAATGGGTATCTTTTACTATAAAGTTAAGCCATTTGAATTAAAAAATGCGGGAGCTACCTATCAAAGAGCTATGCAAGTTATATTCCATGTCATGCTTCACAAACATGTTGAATAATATTTCAATGACTTAGTAGTAAGATCCAATACTCATGATAACACCATGAGGATCTACGCATAGTCTTTGTACAACTAAGGAAAAATACGCTATGTATGAACCCACTCAAATGTGCATTCGAAGTTGGGTCAAAACAATTCTTGGGGTTTATCATCCACCATCGAGGAATTAAGGTGGACCCACAAAAAGCAGAGGTAATTTGAAATATGCCTCCCCCAAAGAACATAGATGATCTAAGAAGCTTGCAAGGTAAATTGTCTAATATTGGGAGATTTATCGCCAACTTAGTGGGAAGATGTTAACCATTTCACCACCTAATAAAAAAGGATGTTGCTTTTGTTTGGGACAAAGCTTGTCAAAAAGCCTTCGATACCATCAAAGAATTCCTCCATAATCCACTGGTCTTAGCTACACCAACTAAGGGCAAATCCCTTATCTTGTGTATCTCCATGAGTGAGCAATCGTTGGGGGCATGGCTTGCATAAGAAAATCAAGATAATAAGGAGCAAGCATTATACTTCCTTAGTCGTTGGTTGATTGATGCGGAATGCAATTATTCTCTGATAAAAAAGAGATGCCTTACATTGGTGTTTGCAGTCCAAAAATTAATGCATTACTTCCTTGCTCATGAGATCCGGCAAATTTCCAAAATAGATCCACAAGTTTTTTATTACTTGCCCCATGTTATCGAGAAGATTAGAAAAGTTGTTATTACCTTTGTCAGAATATGACTTTACCTTTATCCCACAAAAAGTGGTGAAAGGGCAAGTTCTAGCCAACTTAGCAGCACACCAGTTGATAAAGAAGTCATTGTACTAGAAAACTGGCCGGATTGGGAAGTGTTCATTACCCAAGCAAGCACTCCTTAGCAAATGTATTTCAATAGTACCACTAAGACCATCAGTGATGGTGTTGAGATTGTCTTTATCTCACCTCAGAAAGACATCCTTGCATATTCCTTCTACTTGGGAAGGAATTACACCAATAATGAGGCAGAGTATGAGGCACTGGTCTTAAGACTTTAAATATCCCTGAACTTCGAAATCCCAAAACTAGATATTTTTGGCCACTTGGAATTAGTGTTCTGAAACCTAACCACTGAATATGAAGTTTGTCAACCCATTTTAGGCTAATATAATGACATTGCATAAGGGCTATTGGATTAACTTTCTCAAGTTAGCATTGAACAAGTTCTAAGGATTGAGAACACTATTTGATGCTTTAGCAAACTTGGCAACTATGCTTTTCGTTAGTGGAGGCCAAGAAGTCATTATCAAAGTTGAGCAAAGAAGTTGCATTCCTGACTCATATGATAAAGAGAGTACCAAGTGAGTGAAATGCCCAACTTGCATGGAGTTGAAAGTGAATGATTGGCAAACTCCATACATTGATTACCTATAGTATGGAAACCTATTAGAAGATTCACAAGAGATGTTAGTTTTGAGTAAAAGAGCTACTCGATATGTGTATTTCAATAATACACTTTATTGCTAAGCATATGATGGGCTCTGGCTTTGGTGTCTAAATGGAGAAGAAATTCAATGTGCACTCATGCAAACACATTCTAGCAAGTACAGTGGACACCCATTTGGTCAAAGGTTATACAGATGAGTCAAATGCCTAGGCTACCGTTGGCCTACCATGGTCTCAAACTCACTACAATTTGCTAAATTATATCTCCAATTCTAGCTGCATGGGGATATCCGACATGTACCACCTTCAGAGTTGGTGCCCGCAAGCATCTTTGGTCATTTGCATGGTGGGGATTTGACATCGTTGGTCCAATAAATCCCCTATCTTCCTAGGGACATGCTTACGTCGAGTAGTGACCAATTACTTCTCTAAATGGGTAGAAGCCGACTCATGCAAAAGAATTGGGAATAAAGAAGTAATTTAGTTCAACAAGTCCAAGATTATGTATTGGTATTGTATTCCACACTAGATCACATTACACAATGACACTCCATTTAAGAATGAAGAGATGAAAAGGTTTTACCAAAAGCAAGGCATCAAACATGTGTTTTCCATGCCATATCATCCACAAGGTAATAGCCAAGAAAAAATATTTAACGAGCCAATCATGAGGATGATAAAGAGAATAGTGGATAAGAACAAGTAGGACTGGTATCTCAAATTGCCAAAGGCACTCTGGGCTTATCGCACTACTGCATAGCAACTAATGCAACACTGTACTCTTTGGTGTTTGGGGCAGAGATAGTCTTAACCTTGGAAGTACAATTGCCATCATTAAGAGTTGTAATGCACTCAAGGTTGACAACAGATCAACAAGCCAATTTGTGGTTCAAGAAGCTTGATGCTTTGGATGAAAGTGATTACAAGCCAAACAAAGGATCGAATTATACCAAGCTTGCATAGCTGAGGCATATAATCAATCAGTCAAGCACCAAGATTTTCACCTAAGTGATTTCTCAAGCTAAGAACTGAACTAGTAGCAAGTGAAAAATTAATTGGCAAATTTGAGCCCTAGTGGGAAGGCCTGTATGTCATTCAAAAGGCTTACGCCAATGGTTTAGACTGAATTGCATATAGTAATGGCATAAGAGAGCTACCCATTAATGGACATTTCCTAAAGTGTTATTATGCATAAACTAGGAGGGAGTAATCATTGGGGGCATTTACTCCCCATTCCTTACTCCTACAAATGTTTCTTAAAGAACTCAATCTACATACAAGGATTAAATCACTATTATGTATGAAATGTGTAAAAAGGAACATAAAAAAAGCTAAAAACCATGAGAAAGACACCAAAACAAAATATTTATTAATTGTGAAGTTTTCATACATAGAAAGAGTTTACAAATGAGTCAAAGTGATCAAAATAGACTCCTTCAGATGTTGCTTGGATTACTTGAGCAGCTTCTGGGCTTACAACCAAGGATAACTTTAATTTTGATAAAGTCTCCTTGACTGTCATCAATTCCTGCTGAGAAATGATGGATAATCTCTAGGCCTCTAGCCTCCTCTTTTTCTTAGAGGCAACAAGAGACTCTTGGAGAGATAAGTGAGATCTCACTTGCCAAAACTCCTTCCAAAGAGATTCATGGTGATCTCTACTAGTTTTCACCACCTCTCAAAGAAGTCAAGTCTACTTGGAGGAAGGAAAGGTGCTCCGATGCCATGCTCATGGCTAATGACTTCTCATTACCCCTAGCCTGCATACCTTAAAGTTCAACTTCCTTGGCAACGTTGGCCTCAATGGGGGGTTTCGGGATGGCATTTAGCATAGCCTGTGCCCATGCTCACTCAAAAAACTTTAACTACTTAAAAAAGTTGATAGAAAAAAATGTTACCATCCAGTCTTGTTATGCCTTCAACATGAAACAATAACTGATCTCTTAGCTCTGCAATTGCATCAGAAAAGGTGCTCTCCGTAGCTATCTAGCAAAGTCAAAGCAAAAGGATCACACTTCATCTTTAAGCTCTCCTAAGGGTCCTTGCTTTGCTCTTTTGTGACCCTGATGTGAGTGGATGACAATGTTTGAAACAAATCCTCACTAGGCAAGGCATGGAAGTATGATATTGATGCTTTGAGTGCCCCTTTGTCTGACTCATGAATGTTATCATCAACCTCAGTCTACTGAGATGCCTCTAAAGTAGAGTGGTAGGCTTCATCTATAACATGATGACCATCAATGTTGGGAACAACTCTGTTAGTGTTTCCTTTTGCTGAATCTCCTATTAGTTGCATATTATCTTAGAGAATAACAGTAGTTTAAGTGAATTTATATTTTGTATTGCTTGAGCTTATTATTTGTTGATTCTTGAAAAATTTATATAAAATTCATGTTGGTTATTGTGTGTTTTTAGGACATTAAAAGTTGGTGAAAATGGAGCAAAACAAGGGACCAATGAGGCTAAGGAAACTATAGATGGATGCTGTTAACATGGCTTAATTAGAGGAAACAAAGTGTAGAATAGGCATTGTTGCCTAGCGCCGCAACTCCAGTTCAATTTGTGAAACAATTAGATGGTGGATAGAAATTTTTGCAACGCGGCGCCAATGTGTGTGGATGGATGTGTTTCATTTTTTGAAGTTTGTATCTTTAACATAATGGGACAATTAGAAGCCATACATATATGTAAAATTACCCTAATTGGGTTATTTAAGTGGGGGAGAAACATAAGAATATTTGGCATGGAAGACTTCAAGATCAAGGGTTTTTGGTGTAAGCTAGAGGAAGATCAATAACAACATAGAGTTTTATCTTTCTTCTTATTCTTCCTTTAATTTTGTGATGATGTCTAGATTACTTGGAATTGTTTTTATTATAATTATGAGTAGCTAAACTCTTCCTTCTAGAGGATAGATGGATCTTATGTTGATATCATGGGATGATTAATTATTTATATTATTGGGAATTCTCATTGGTTTATTTATGATGTTTTATTCTTAATGCTTTCAATTTACTAGGCATCTATTGGATGCTTTTATATTTAGGATTATAATCATTCAAGTCATGCCTCTTAATATCATGATTTACCATTTATATACATTTAATTCCAAATCATAAACCAATTACTCAATTACATGTACCTCTCATTAATTCAAGTGACCCTTATCTTATAAGCATCTCTTTTTAGCAAATCATCTTAATGGTATGAGTTGAAGTTTTTCATTCTCAATTTCATAGCACCATTTCCATAACATTATTAATACTAAATTCACACTAATTACATATTTATCATTCTTACAACTCACTTAGATAGACCTCATCATGTTCACATTCAAAAGTCCCTAATTAATATGCACAAGTCATTTCCCATGGCTATGGGTTACACAAATTCCATGTTTTCCATTTCCAAATCATGTTACATGCACTTTTATTCATATGTAAATGGTTTTCACCATATTTTGCATGCATTTACTTCATAACTCATGAAAGCATGCATTTACTTCATAACTCATGAAATGGGCAGTTTAGTTTACAACACATATAATGAATTCATAGCCTTTTAGATATAGAATCACATTAAACATGTTCATAGTCCAATCAAACCACACTTAATCACTGTTTACACTAAATCTCACAATCGCTATTCACTCATCATGTTCATAGTGCATTTAAATCGCAAATTCTAATTTTTTCTCAATTTTAATTATTGCATAACATTATAATAACCTCACTAAGTCATTCCTTCATGAATCCATCATGAAAATTATACAAAAATCCTTAATTTCATACCATAGTTACTGTTCATCATAGGGTTGATATATATTCAAATTTTTTCCCACTCTAAATCAAGCTTAAAACATTGCTAAACATGTATGGGTTAATTACCCCCCTTAATTCACATTGAGTCATCCCTAAAATAACCCAACACACTATTGACGAAATTGGATGGAACCCTAGCATGTGCAAAAATCAAATTTTAATATACATCGACCAATAAAAGCATACATACCAATCAATTTCCCTTGAAAATCACCATGATTCCACCATAGTCCACATCCCATATGCTCCCAAATCTCTCAAAAATTTGAGTTTTAATCCATAAACTCACGCCCTTTTTATGAAAAACATGATTTTCCCCAATCAAATCTCACAAAAACATAGCAAAAAGAGGTGGGTTTTCATAGTCAAGCATGGTGGAGCACCACTTCGGTACTTCCACGACATAATTTTTTCATCACACCTACAACATAGTGTTTTGGCTGAAACTTCTTCCTATGATACCCAATTCATGCAATTCATATTTCATTGGAAAGATAATTTTAAGACCTACAGATTTCATGTTGACAACTCGTTCTAAATCATCCCACAAATATGTCAAAACATTTAATTAAAGTAACACATCATGTTATTTTCAGTATTTTTTAGCATCTTGAACAATTTTAGTTTATTAACTATAACTTTTTCATTTTATATTCAAATAATGTGACTCTTGATTTGTTAAGAATATAATTTCAAGATATACAACTTTTATGTTGAACACTTATTCTAATTCATCCATTAACTATGTCAAAACTTGAATACAAATGACCTATTTTCCAAATTTAGCATTTTCTTAAAATACACTTATAAAATTTTGGGTTTTTCTCAATCTTTCCCTTATTTAATTTCATTCTCTTCCACCCATTTTCACATGAATTTTTCACATAAATTGTGACCAAAAAAACATAATAATTCACTTGCATAATTAAAATTAACATCATATAATTATTTAAACATATACACATAAATTTTCTGTTATAATTTATGCATCATGTCATAAAATTTTCTAAATTTCTTATGCATTTTCTCATCCATTAAAATCAAATTTTTTTCATAAATCTATCCTCCAAAATACTTAATATTTGGGTTTAATAAAATTTAATCATAAAATTATTCTCACATGTGCACATTAAATTCAGCATGCAACATTTTATCCTGAATTTCACAAATTTTCCTACTCCAAATTAAGATTTCAATTTTTCTCACTGTATAAAAATAAAAATAATAAATTTTTAATAATAATCTATAATTTAACACCACCGAGTTTTACAAACCACTCTCCTTATAAAAAATTTTATCCTCGAAACTTTACATATTAATCTATAAGCCATATATTTTTCCATTTCATTTTCCTCAAGTTTACCATATCATTCTTTTGAATTATTTCACAACTTGTGGATCCATATCATAGAATACACCATGCAAGTTGTGCCTATTTGATCATGTATCATGATCAACATAGTTTCCAGGATAAGGTGCTCATAATGCCAATAAATTTAGGTCAACATAACAAATTTTACTCATGGAAGTTACAAAACTCTATTCATCCCAACAATGTACATACATGGCTTGACAATGTCCCAAAATATGAGAATACACAAATAAGTACATACCAATAAATAACATCTCATGCTTACTATCTAGTCTACATACTGCCTTATTACAAGGCATTGTTACAATCTTAATAAATCTAAAACATGATAGTTTCATAACATACTATATAACAATGTAAGTTAATACCACTACAACAATGTATGACAATAGTCATAATGCCACATGAATGCAATGCTCATATATACATTGCCACACACTCCAGGTCTAGTGCATCCTTACCAGGAACCTCAATGGTATCACTAATCTATCCCTTCCGGGGATGACATTCTTACAAGGAACCTCCCATAATACCATCTATACCAATTAAGCCATCTAGGCCAATCACTAAACAACGCCCAATAATGTTGGCTGCCCACACAACCCCTCATAATAACTAGTGGTTTTCACGGGCTAACCACTAACTCACTATTTTACATTGGTAGTTTTCATGAGCTTATCACCAACTCACTATTTTACATTACTATATTAAAATCATACATATTCATCCCATCCATGCTCTGCATATCTCATCAATTCAAACACGCATAAAAACACAACCGACATATACAAAATTCCATTAGTCACTGATGGCTCAAATTTAATACCTCGCAAGTGCACGGTCGATGTATAGTCTAGTGTGCTTATGCAAGGGTCGATC
>JAYJMB010072374.1:0-23733 GCA_036873735.1 Pouteria campechiana | reverse complement strand
TGACGTTCCGTTCGCATTTCGTTTCTTCCTCATTATTTACTATGCCTGATCTGACTTCTTGAGCGCGCCCTCCGCGATGTTCAAACATGAGGAAGGCATCCATCAGCAACCTTACCTACACTAAAGGAAAGCTTGCTCGATCTTGGGAAGAACCATACAGGGTAATCGAAGCCCTAGATAATGACGCTTATTGAATAGGTGCTAAACAACAGGAGCATTCTGAGAATTTGGAACACAAAACATTTGAGGATATATTATCAGTAATATTTCCTTCTAAATTTTACTTTATATATTCAATTAGTTTAGCAAATTAATAAATATCTTTTATGATTTTCTTCAATGACTGAGTTCTCAGTCTTGTTACATGCTCGACCAGGAGGAGTTCTCAGTCTCGTTATATGCCTGACCAGGAGGCGTTTCTGGTCCCGCTACATGCCTGACTAGAAGGAGTTCCTCGTTCTGCTATACGCCAGACCAGGAGGAGTTCTTGGTCCCGCTGCGCGCCCAACCAGAAGGAGTTTCTGGTCCTGCTATACACTTGATAGGGAGAAGGTTATGGTCTTACTACATGCCCAACTAGAAGGAGTTTCTGGTCTCACTATATGCCAGACCAGCAGGAGTTTCTGGTCTCACTATATGCCAGACCAGCAGGAGTTTCTGGTCTAGTTACACACTCGATCAGGAGGAGTTTCTAGTCCCACTACATGCCCAACCAGAAGGAGTTTCTGGTCTCACTATATGCCCGATAGGAGGAGTTCTCGGTCCCACTACATGCTCGATGAGAAAGAGTTCTTGGTCCCATTACATACCCAAACAGAAAGAGTTCCTAGTCCCGCTATATGCACGACCAGGAGGAGTTTTTGATTTTGTTACATGCTCGATCAGGAGGAGCGCCTAACCAAAGGTCTATAGCACTTCGGCTTTATGTACAAAAACTTGAATTTTTGGTCAAGCAAGTAGCCTTCCTTCCCCATAGGCGAACATCAAAAGACATGAGTAAGAAAAGCTTCATGACCATACACTTATTCACATAAGTATCCCACACATACTAAAAACACCAAAAAGAAAGAAAAATTCTCTTTTCATATAAATCGATACAGTTACGAATCTTCCTCGTTTGGTTGAAGTTCTTCTAAGTCTATCTCAAAAAATTTTCTAGCTATTTTCCTTTTATAGGAATTGAAGGCTTGCCTAAAAAAATCCACCATCTACTATAGCAATGCCTCCTGGCACTCCGGCTCCGCTGCCAATTGCTTCAAGCGTAACTAGCGAATCTGAGAAATCTCCATGGCATGCTGCTCTCTTAGTATGCTAACCTCCTGCCATAGAGACTCCTCTTGCCCAGTAGCCTCTACTTCTACTCTGGCCAGCTAATCCACCTTAGCATTGATAGCTGCAACAGCAGTATCGTGCTTGGCCTCCACCTTCTTAAGGGAATCTCCAGTCTCCTTCTATGTGAGCACCACAGCATCAGGCTTAGCCTCCACCTTCTTAATGGAATCTTTGCCTCCTTTTGCATGAGCACTACAACATCCTGGCCTGCTAAACCTCTTCCTCCCTTGCTTTAAGCTCAGAAGTAGTCCCCTCTAGTTTATTGAAACAAATCTGCTTCTCCTTTAACTTCGCTATCATAGCAGAAAACTCAGCGATGGCTCAGTCCCATTGCTCCCAAACCTCAAAAAAGGTCTTAGCTGAATCCACAACTAGTCTTGAGCAACTGTGAGCTGATTCATTATAATCTCCATCCGATCAATAAAGCTCTATTTTCTAATTGCACTTCACATGATGTCAAGGGAAAAATCCACCACCAAGTCATCCTAGTGCACTCCTAGAGCCCGAAAATGGTCTGTAGGATAGGCGAGCATGGTGACGAAGATAGCCACCTTTGCCGGATCCTCCAGAAGGGAGGTTATGGGTGTCCTCCCCCTCAGAGTAGTACCGGTCAAAATAGAAGGCTAGGAGGAGCTCTAACTAGTAGAGGGGACGATCTCACTGATGGGACAGGAACCAGGAGCTGGCGCTAGCCCATTGGAACTTGAAGCCTCACCTCAGAGGTGCTGAGCAAGAGGATCTAGGCTGGCACCCGAATATGGGCACTTCAGCGCGTCAGTTAAACTGTCAGAAGAGAAAAAGCCCACAGAAAAAAGAAAGAGTTAGTAAATGAATATAAGAAAGAGATAAAGGATGCATGCATGCAGAAAGAAAGAATGCTCACCAACAAAAGCTATAGAAGAATAGGAAGCCATGGCAATAGCAGGGCGAGACACCTACACAACTATCATTTCTTGTGGCTCCGCCTTTTCTAGCCTCCCCTGAATCTCGGGCACCATGTTCACACCAATTCCGGACAAGTACCTTCGACCAGAGTAGAGCGAGAAGAGGAAGGATGGATGGGAGGGATACAAAGCCAGAGAAACATTCGCCAGAGCAGAACTGGCAGATGGTGGAACTATTGTTGAAGAAGAGGGAGTGGAGGTAGGATGAACAGATTAGGGGGGAACCACCCTGCCTAGGAGTTCATCTAAATCTCTGTCAGAAGCCAAAGTCTCCTCGAAGGTCAACCTAAGACAAGGAGATGGGGGCTCATTCACTCCCTTAAGGTGAACAAAATTCTCAGAGGACGAGGTCGAAGAAGAGGAGGTCGAAGGAGAAGGAGAGGAGCTTTCGCCTGAAGAAATCCTAAAAGGACCCTGCTAGGGGAATGTATTACATTAAGTGGCTCCGACTGAGGAAGCAGATCCATTGATCCCTCTCTAAGAGATTCGGAAGAAGGAGAAGGAGATGAAGCATCGGAGGATATCCACCTCCGAACGGCGACCTTAACCCTCTATTGCTTTGACGAACCTGCCCCTTTAGTAGAGGAGCTGATGCAGGGGAGGGAGCCAGCGAGGCTAAGGAATCCTCCGCCCATGGGGGACCGACTAAATGGATGGAAGTAATAAGTTCATACTCACTCTTTATGACATATTTCAAATCGAGAAACAAAGAAAGAAGAGACTCCCGTAGAGGAATAGGGTTAGGAAAAGCAACTTCCTAACCAAGGAAGCCACATGGAAAGTCTGCCTGGCAATGGTGCTCGACAAAGGTGACAACGTTCATTGCCAAAGCACCCATAGACATTAATCTATACTTAAGGAGATATAAGCTATACCGCTTTAGTTGAGAAAGAGAAACTATTCCACATCTTGGCGTGGTGCTCCAGACAGTGGGGAAAGGGAAGCCCCCAGTATACTTAACCTAAGCCCAATGACTTTTTTAGTCATCGTCCGGGTTTGAAGTCCGCGAGAATAACTTTCACCAAGGTGGGCGGGGGATGAGATAAAAATAGGAAGACAAGTGGGGAGCCTTACTCAAAGTGACATGGAGAAAGAGAACATAGATATCTTCCTAAGGCTATAGACCCAGCGAGAAAGAGAAATTATGTTACGCCAACTGTTTGGAACTAACTGTCCCCGAGAAATATGGAAAATATGGAAAAAGGCAGGAATGAAGTTACCCTGATTTAGGTAGAACCCTACCTTAAGGGAACCTAAGGAAATAAGAACGAGACCTTCCTAGCAATGTAAAGGAAGACCAGTTGGCTCAGGAAATACCCAACTCATCCTTATGGGCAATGGGTAGAGTCAAAATGCCTCCACGACATTGTTTGAAAAACACGAATGCTACCTTTTGACTACCATTTGGGAAAAAATGAGAAAATTGATTTAAAGGAGAAAAAATCCTAAAAGAAGATGCTACCATGGAAGAGGACAAAAGAGTAATGCCAAAGGAGAAGATGAAAATGCAGAGCTCAAGAAAAAGAAAACAGAGCAAGAAATGACTTCTTACTATAGCGGAGGCAGTCTATAGATGCTCCCCCATAAACTACTTAGGGTTCTGTGTAAATCGGAGGATTGCCAGCCTAGGAATTCATGAAAATTGAAAATCGGCACCACTTTCCCATCCCCTCTCATTTAAGCCATGTACATGTGGATGAATGAAGGTAACGAAGAGTCATGCCCATACCGATAAAGCTGCCATGAAGTGACTGCTGACAAAATTCAAAACTACTAAAATGGTGCGAAGGATACTTCGAGCCCAAGGGCTCCCAGATCCCTCAATGCGGAACTAGTCCTCCAAAGTATGGATCCCTTATATAGTTCCAGTAGATAGAACCGGACCTCAAGAGTATGGATCTCCCTATAGTGTTCTAGTTGATGGAAGTGATCCAAAGGTGTACAGATCCCTGAGAGCATTCCAGTCGATGAAATCGGTCCTCAGGATTATGGATCCCCCATAGTGCCCTAGTTGATAGAACTGATCCAAAGGCTGACGGATCCTCAAGAGCATTCCAGTCAACAGAACTGGTCCTTAGGCTCCCAGATCCCTCGGTACGGAATCAATTATCAGGCTTCTGAATTTCCCAAAGTTCCTATGACGGAACCCATAGTGAAGCGAGTATGCTGGTCACTAAAGAACAGAGCCGCGTTGGAAGTGTTACCCACGAGAAATCACGCATTGAGAATCGAGAGACTGAGAAAACTCGGCTTCGCCAATGTCTCCCTAGAGGGGACTGGTGTTAGGGAACTCTAACACAGATACTAATTATCTAGCTAGCACCGCGCCACGTCAGATCCCTACTTTAATGAGATATCTTTCCCAGTCACTATACAATCCCACGAGACTAGGACTCAGATGCGTATCCTTTTAGAATTCTTCTCTAGGCGAGAATACTCATACCACTTGCGTTAGGCTATGTACGCATCCTGACTACGTACCCACGCTCAACTATAAACATACCCAAGTATGTGCATAAAAATACAAGCTCTTGCTATTATCCCATCATCTCTAAAAGAGTTTCTTATTGACTTGAGTGTCAGAGTGTTCATGCCAGAAACACCCCCTGCGTCCTCTGATTTTTGTTCTAGTATTACAGGATTCTAGGCAAGATCTCCTCAAATGCTACATCAGCATTTTGTTTGGGTACTACCCAAACACAACATATATCATAAACTGTCTGGTTTGATCGACCACAACATCAATTTAGGGAAATACATCTCATTCCTTTTATGTTGCTTATTCAAACCTCTCTATGTGATCATCATCTCTTCAAATTAATGCCTTGAATCATATCCTAACTGGTTTAGTAGACCGCATCATCACATCTGTCCACTCAAACCTCATGATCTTGTCATCATCACAACATATAAGATCATATTATGACTAGTTTAGTGGATCATATAATCACATCTATCCACTCAAACCTCATAATCTACTCATCATCGTAATACATCAACATCTCAGATCATATCCTGACTAGTCTAATAGACCATAATATCACATCTAGGGAATATATCCCTTGTCCACTTGGATCTCATGATCTGATCACCTTTTAATCTGACCATTCCATTAAGTCCAGAATGTCCAAAATTCCCAAGATCAACTATTTGATCATCTGAATTAAAGATTGTGCTGTCCAGAAATCAATAATTCAAATATGGATGTTCATCTCCATATGATCTGACCATTATTTGAACAATTTAATTCTTTCACGTGATCCAGAATGTCTAAAAACTTCAGATCAACTATTGGATTATCCAAATCGGAGATCACAGGATATATAAATCAATAAATAAAATATGGCTACTCAATTTCACATGATTGAGTCACTTTTTGAACAATCTAACCTTCTATTGGATCCAAAATGTTCAAAAACCCTAAAACCAACTATTTGATTATCCAAATCGGAGATCAGATGGTCCAAATCCATTAAAAACTTTTCTGATCGTCAGTACATGCGCTAAACTGGCGCTCACCTTGGCCACATGCCATCACCACTCATCGGGTGCTCCTGCCTAAGCTTTTGTTGCATTGGGCTATCCTGGGACCAGCCCATCACAAACCCAGACAACAACACTGCTAGTGGGTTTTCGGCAGGATGTTCATCCCTTTTATGATTTTTTTTATCAAAAATTTGATTTTTTACGATTATTTAAATTCTCTACCTTTAGAAATTATTTTCTAAATTGTCTAGGAAATGCCTTGATTATCTAGTGTAGTCCATATGCAATCTGTGGTAGACAAATTTTAAATTTAATGAATTTTCTATTTTTGGCATTTCATTAAATTTAACTAATCAAATGAAGTTATTTCAAACCCAAATTTCTAACATAGGGTAATATCATTATTTAGAATATATCCAACTATTCAAATCTTGAAAATAATTATCACAACAAAAACTCATTTCATCATCCACCGTTAATTCATGGGATGACATCATGCATAGCATCCCCATTTTTTGTTTTTCATTTATTTTTCTTTTATATCGACACAGCCATATAATTTCATGGATCCGATCCATATGATGTATTCTACATAATGAGAGCTTCATTTTAAGACCCATATGTGATATTAAATTCTACCAAATATATAGAAATTTGATAGAATTTCTATTTTAAAAGGGCAAGAATATTTCATCATTTTAATAGTCATTTCACATCATATTCTTAACAAATTCACATGGTACCTAAACACACATAACTCAAACATATTTAATGGATTAGATTATCCAAATAACATGCATAAAAATCCATTTACAAATCACATTAAATGAATTTGAAAATATATTTCTCAATACATCCGTATAACATGATTATTTTCATACATCTCAGCTAAATAAAGATTTGATCTAGTATAATCATCACATAAGTAACATAGATATATCTATTTACTTACCTGATTAAAGATTTATAAATAAAACTTAGAAGAAATAAAATCTCCTCCTCCTCTTTCCCTCTTTCTTTCTTTCTTTCTTTGGTTGCCTTCTTTTCTCACTCTCCCTCTTGCTAATACATTCTTAATCAAGGGGGTGGGGCGCGATCATGGTGGCAAGTGCCACCACCATAATTATGCATGTGCATACCAACTGCCTAATACTCATTTAATGCTCATTTAAAAAGGGCAACGCAAATTGCCAAGCTCGGGCTATCACAAACACAAATATAATGGTTGGTTTAGATGTTTTTAAGATGTTATGATATCTTAAAATATTATGATAAATTATTTCTCTTTGTATAAATCAATTAAGCACTTATAAATTTCAATCAACATAAACTAATTATCTAATAAAATTAAATCCAAAAAAATATAAATTTTTTTATGTGAAAAACCCTTTAATATAAAGGAAAAAATCACAGGACTTAGTCCAGTCATAGACTGTAACAAATCTAATTCTAGCCAATGTGAAGTATTGTCTGCTTAGCCCCACCAGATGCTGCACGATTTTTGCCTATTTAGGCTAACTTTTTTAGCCCAGAAGGTGCCTCACAATGCTTGCCATAGTTCACACTCGAATCTATGATCTCAAGTCATATTAGTTACGAAACCAACTCTCTCACCAACCGAAGTTGGCTCAATAAGCAAAACTATGCAGGATCTAGTGGGCCCAAAGTGGACAATACTTCACATTGGCTAGAGTTGGTGGTGTTACATAAACTTTTACTATAGAATAATAAAATCACAAAATGTTCTTTCCTAATGAAAAATAAAGGATTTTATCATAACCACAAAAATGAATTTTAATAAACTCAACAAGAAACTAATATTATGATGGATCTCACTAAGTAAAACTCAAAAACTAATCCAGAAGAGGTTGAGAACTTTTTTTTGAATCTCTTATTTGATGGCTGAAGAGATGAATGACAACAATCTCTCCTTGCTTGGAGGAAAAAGCAAAATTGGAAGTTGTGTATGATTCCAAAGCTGTTGGACATACTAACAACATGTGAGGTAAGGGTTCCAAATCCAATTCTATTTTGGTCATGTACTGTGCATATAGAGTACATGAGGACCATCCTCCATGTGGGAGGAAAACACAACAAAACTACCCCTTTTGATTACGTGCACTTTATATCTTTACATGTCATAAACTTTCCGCTAGTTATTGTCTTTGTCATCATATCTGATTCATTCTCATTAGTATATATTTTCTCTAGCTGTAATAACTTTATCTCGAGCACATCTCAAATTCAATGATACTAAATTTTGGATATGTGTAGACCTTAAATGGAATGTAGGATCTTTACTAAGATGAATAATACTCTGATTATCATAGTGTAAAATATGCTTCTCTTGCTTCATATCCAACTCTTTGAAAAACTTTTTTGTTAATAGCAGTTCCTTACTTTCTTCAATAATGGTAATGTATTATACCTCATTAGTGGACAATGCAATACACTTCTATAATTTAGATTGCTATGTCACTACTCTCCTTACAAATATTACCAAGTATCCTAAAGTAGACTTTTTAAAGTCAACATCACCAGACTAATCTATATATGTGAATACCTTAAGCATAGTTTATTGGTACCAAAACATAAACAATCTCTAGACATATTTTGAAAATACTTGAGAATCCACTTTACTACTACCTAATTCCCTTTGCTTGGATTTGAGAAAAACTAACTTACTACATTGATTGCATAGGCAATGTCTAGCCTCGTACATATCATGACATATATCAAACAACGCACGAGAAATGCATAAGGTATATATATTTTAATCTCTTCTTTATCTTTTTCACTTGTAAGACATTGTTGAAAACTCAATTTGAAGTAACCTATAAGTGGAGAATAAACTGGTTTCATCTTACTCATGTTAAACTTTTTCAACACCTTTTTCATATATCTTTCCTAAGATAACCAAAGTTTTTATTCTTTCTATTATGAATAATCTCCATGTTAAGGATTTGATTGGCCAATTCCAAATCTTCCATAGTAAAGAATTCATTCAATTAAAATTTCAACCTTTCAATCTTACTATCATCATGACCAACAATCTACATATCATCCATAAAAAGCAAGAGTGTTAAGTCAAGATTGATACCAATTGTTGGTCCCAAAAAAGGGTATATGACAAAATACGAAACTAAGCAAGATTGAAAATTAAATGAATGTATAAGTGAAAAAAGAGGATAATAATGGAAGCATATAAGCATATAAGATAGTTAAACACACAAGAAAATATAGTGGTTTGGGCTAACTTGACACTTACTCCACTCTCCAATATACCTTCAACCTTGGGTTTCACTATCTACTTGTGAAATTACACCTCCCTTGGTTTTATGAGATTACCCTTTAATTTCGTACCTAATTTTTCCAATCTTACTAGGGTACTCTTCACAACACACAAATGCTTGGTAGCAAAAAGCTCAAAACCTAAATAAAGAGAATGTACAAATGCTTCTTGCAAAGCTAAGATGTACAAATTTAAAAACTCAAGGGTAGGGATTACAATGAAATTAAAATACTTAGACTCCTCTAGTGTAGTATTTGATGGGTCCCGAAAGATGGCTTAACCCAAGAGAGGAGGAGTGAATTGAGTTTATAAAAATTATTTGCTTAACCCCTTGTTGATTAATTCCCTCTTTTTATACTTGTGTGTGATACAATATGAGATAAATAATAAAGCAATGATGTACAAGGAAAGTAAAGCAATCACACAAATAACATACATAATATTTTTATAGTGGTTTGGGCAATTGTCTTTGCATCCACTCTTATAAGACCATAAACTCCTTGTACCTTAGGTTCCACTATATCCTATATAATGAAAATAAAATAGTGCTCCCAGCACTTTTCTAAATTCTAGCTATAGGGAGTATAAACACAGTGCTCCCAACACTCTTCTAGATTCTAGCTCCAAGGGACATAAACATAATGCTCCCAACACTCTTCTCGATTTCAACTCTAGGGGGAGTAAACATTGTGCTCCTAGTATTCTTCTAGATTATAGCTCTAGGGGCATAACTAGTATTTCTAATACTCTTTTGGATTCTAACTCCAGGGAACTCAATGGTTTGGAAGCTCACCAGCAAACTTGATAGTTTTCTAGATATCATCAACAACTCTCTGGTTTTCAGATTAACTAGAAAACTTATACACTTTTACAAAGTGTTACAATGAAGTATAGAAGAAGATGAGATTTTTTACAACTCTAGTCATACAAAAGAATCTTCCCATAATGTAAAGAAAATGACCATTAAGAATGTGAAGGTTGAAGCTCAAAAATAGATAACTAAAGGTTTAAGCTTCTGGTCATAGGTGGAAGGTTTGTATAAAGTTAAGCTCATTTGAAAAGTATTCCTTCACTACCTTTGAATCGTCCAACTCATCTCCTTAAATAGATATTAAGAAACATTACCATTGCAGAGGAGAAGTTTGGGTTTGATGCAGGAACGAGAGCAACTTTGAATGAAGAAGACCATTATAATTTTTGCCATTGGAGTGCATTCTCTTGATTTGTCTCGAGCTACTGTAATGTCATTTAGAGAAAAAGAAAAGCTGTGTCAAAATATGTTCCTCATTTGACTTGTCATAGCTAAAAAAACTGTAATGCCACTTATTGCCGAAAATGGTGATTGAGACGATTTTGCACATTAGAAGCATAGAGTGAAGATATCACTTTAATGCAAGTCACCCAAATCAATTAATTTTGGAACAAAGTCATAGCTTCTATCTATCTTTGCATTTGTCTATCATAAATCTCAGACAAACTTCCCATTTATTTGGATTCGCTAGTCAAAGCTTCATAAATATACTTCGTCTGTAGTAAGTAATAGACGAATTGTAGTGCCATAGACAAAGTCAAACTGATCTACAGACGAATTTAGCTTTGTCTTTCCATCTGCTTGATCAGACGAAGTGAGGTATTCTTCTTTTGTTTCACATTTGTCTTTTGATTTGTTCGTAGTAAGTTATGGACGAATTTGAACTTCTTCATTCTCGAGCAAATATGTTTGCTTTCTAAACTTCTACCTCCATCTGCTGCCTTTTCACTGTTTCTTCAGATAGTATGAGATTTCGAATAGAGTAATCAGATTGACATTTTTAAGCATATTTTGAAATCTCTGTAACTCAAACTTTTTGAAATATGACAGATGGTAAGAGTAAATATCTGCAGTTCAGCATTTGAAAATTTGAATGAGTTTCTTGATATTTGATTCTTGTTTAGCACTTAGAACACTCAAGTATTTCGTTCTCCTTCAATGGATTGTCTATTTTTATAATCCGGGAAGGTTATGGATTGCTTAAAAGAAGATTGTTGCAAGATACGGTTGTAGTGTATTAAATTTTTGATATGTGAAAACAACAAATTTTCACCTTAGTAAGCTACTATAGCAGATCACTGTAGCATCGCCTTTTTTATAGTTAATAATAGATAAATTGATTGTCTGCTATTTGTCTGTTTACATTACTGCAGCAGGTTATTGTAGCAAATCACTATAGCAATTTCTCTATTAATTCATTTTTGCAATTTGTCTTTGCAATTTATCTATGGTACTGTAGCAAACACTATAGATTGTCTGACATTTATTGTAGCAGATTCGTTAGAAGGTTGCTGTAGCTGTTTATTATAGTAGTTACCTTGTCTTTAGCTTTATCTTTGATGACACTTCGTCTTTAGCTTCGTTTTCCATGTCATCTGACGCTATAGCAATACTATAGTAGCTACTTCGTCTCTAGCTTTGTTTTTGTCTTCTACTTCGTATGACACTATAGTATTTTATTGTAGCAAAATTATTATAGCAGCGCACATGCAATTGAAAATTTTTGTACTTTTGCTATATTTTTAATTTAATATTTTTCATTATATTTTCCATTGTAAATCATAATATAATTATCCATATAAGTTTACATAAGTTATAAAGTATAGATATGCAATTTGAATAATGATTTATTTTTATAAACTCATCTAAGCACTCATTCTTTTTCATTCAAAAATATATCTAGACTTATATCAAGATGTATATGCTTGCGTACATGCTATCCCAATAAAGTAGCATATTTCAAGCATATCTTTCAACATTTCAAGCTTTCTATCTTAGAAGCATCATTAGCATTAATCAAGCATTAAAATAAGTTTTGTTATTATCAAAATCATATAATAATCTCAACAGTATTTGATGTAGTTTGAAGCTCATTGAACGCTAAGGTGTTGTTGGACTAAATGCACTTAGAAGCTTATTGGGTCTCTTATGAATGCTTCATTTTTAGCTCCTAAAACCCTTATGAATCCCTTTCCTCTTTAATAGAATTTATATTTATATGCTTCAAAAAATTTCTTAACCATTTAAAAGAAAATCATTGAAAACTAGTTGTTAAAATATCTCTTAACTTTTTTACTATTATGGTGATAGACCTATGTTGTCATCATCTCTCCTCTGTTGAAATTCTCTATTGGTACTAATGAGCCAGAAGAGGTTTATGGTCTTTTTTGTAATTTCTTATGTGGAATGAGACCATTGCATATATCTTAATAGACCTCTATTGACTTCTCTGTGAAAAAACTATGTTGACATAACTTGGAACACCTAATCGGGCAGAGAGTATGACAGACCTCTATTGCTTAGGTGCTCTCCTCTCTGGTCTCCTCTGTCGGTCCTATGCTATGTAAATGTAGTTCTAACAGATACAACAGACCTTTGTATCCCATTTTATCTTCTCTATGGTTCCTTCATCACTCAAAGTCTTAGCAAAATTTCATTAGCTTAAGTTCAAATCATAGATAAGTTTTGTTGTCATAGAAATTATATATTTAAACTAAACAAAGATGATGATAAAATCATTAGCTAAGAATTTTTTTCTCACAAATACATAAAAGTTAGAAATAGTCTTACCATACCCATGCTATCTCATAAAAAAATTGAAACTACTTATATCATTACCTTAGTGCTTATTTAAATCCATATAAACTATTTTTCAATTTACAAACTAGATTTTCTTTGGAATTTACTTTAACACCTTTAGGTTACTCCACATAGTCTTCCTCTTCTAAGTCACCATGAAGAAAAGTAATTTTTCACATTAAGCTGTTTGATTTCTAAATTCATGCTAACTATTAGACTCAGATCTACTCTAATAGAATTCATCTTTGCCACTGGTAAGAAAATATCATGATAATTGTAATGCCCTGCACTCACGCCCTATGCGTTTTGGTCGTTTATTATATTTTTTCCTAATGGGCTTATGCGGGACACTACCATCTTATATTTCAGGGAAGGAATTTTTTCAAAAATCTGACAGTCTCCCCTAAAATATAAGGATCCACACTTGTACAATCATACACCATATGTTATCATATCTCTAATTAATTATACACCATTTACAAAAATCATACAACAGGCCCATAACCATTACTATACTCACCCAGACTGCCTAGGATAGTGGTTGCATCATGATGACCAAGAGTATATCTAGCTTGTTACAATATTCATCTACAATACTTCATACATTAATCACTATGACATGCCAATCCAACTATTATTCATATTTCATTTACAAATATACATCATTTGAGAGTTATTCAACACAATTTATACATTTGAGATTTCACTTCCCATTTATAATATTAACATGAATAATATATTCATTGGCTCCATTGCTTGACCTGTTAACTAAAAATAAAATAAAGGGATGAGTCTAAATAGACACAGTAAGTAGGCAATCAAATAAAAATAATGATAATTAAATCAAAACATATAATTCAATATCCCACATCAATCAATACACAACAATATAACCATGTAGTCACTCTTAATCATTAAGAACCATGAGATCCTCTTGATCTCAAACATCCATACACAAGAATAACCATGTCAAGTATGAAAATAAGGAACACCCATACCCCTCATTTCAAACAGAGTAATGCTCTATATACTAAACTAAGGCATACAACTTACATCTAAGAATTGGGAATATACATGATTCCCCTCATCAATCACACACATAGACATATAATAAAAATAGAATCTAATAAACCATAGCATACCATATCAACCATTCCAGTTACAACCGAGTGGGATAATCTTTATCCCCATCCATTCAACCAAGAGAACACAAAATTGCCTACTTATCTTATGTGAAGTAGTGCTCTCCATAAGGCCTCTAGATCACTATTTTGGCTCCCAAGGATGCTTCCATAATCCTACATACATATGTATTCCAAATAAGATATGCAATTTAGCATGGGTTTCAAGTGTATAAGCCAAACTATTTCATTCCCTATTTCAAGTATCAATTCAAGCTAAATAATCATGTTTCAAGCATGCAAAAATCTACCTCAAGTAGCTGCCCTTTTTGGGGCACAATTCGATGTAAAATCTCATGTGAAAAATACATTTGAATCACACTATATGGGCGCCTAAATTTCCATTATTCCTAAGCCCTTATTTTACACATCTCACCATCTATTTTAATACTTGATTAACGGCCAATCAAGGACTACCTTCCAATCCTTTAAATTAAACACTTATTTTCATTGGGCATTTCAACAAACATTTAGTAGGCATGCATTAAACTTGAATTTTTCACCCAAAACCCATGGGTTCCATGCAATATCATCAACATACAACTTGTTCCAAATATAATGAACATTGAATTAATATCAAAATCATATTAATTAGACTTCAAATACATCCTTAACTCAACTAAATAGATTTTTTATTGTTAGTACACTCTCACATAAGCATTTTATCTAACATGTAGAATGCATACTCAAGAGGGAAGTGGTGAATTGAGCATATGGAAGCATTCAAATTGTTGCTCCCATGTAATAGATAGCTCAAGAGGGAAGTGGTGAATTGAGCATATAAAAATTATGGCCAAATAAAAATTAGTGAGCTAAGTAAATGTTGTGCTGCAGCATATGTGATTTTCATATCTATTTGCTCAGTCATAGTAACTGCTTCACTTCCAAATTTAACTCCTTTCACTATTCTTATTTAAGATAGATAATTGTGTGTGTAATGATATGTGAGATAATATGATGTAATGGATACATGCAAATTAAAATAATTAGATAGGTAATGCACAATAATTTTATAATGGTTCTGGAATTCCGTCCCTACATTCCCTCTTCCAAGAGCATACACTCATTATGTCTTGGGTTCCACTATATCCCATATAATGGAAATACGCTAGTGCTCCCAGCGCTTTTTTGGATTCTAATTATAAGGGGTGTGAATAATATTTCTAACACTCTTTTGAATTCCAACTCCAGGGGGCATAAATATAGTGTTCCCAGCACTCTTCTGGTTTCACGAGTTCACAAGGAAACTCACTGGTTTCAAAGATCACAAGTAAACTTATTGATTTTTTAGAGCTCACAATAACTCATACGATGTGATTTTCTTGAGCTCGTCATAAACTCATATAGCTGATTAACAATACTCTTTTTGCACATTATATTGCCTCTTTTGTTAGGCTAATTTGTATAGAGTTTAAGCACATATATAACGATATTTTGTTGAAGCTTATTAGATATCAATACTCTAGATATGTGATCATGATAGATATTTTAGGCATAACTATTAGCGCAATGGAGATTAATTATCTAGGAGGAAGCATAGTCTGATTGAGAGAGGATACTTATTTAAGCTCTATTCTTGTTATTCTCTTAGCTTACTCCACATTCTTTGTTGACACTCCACTACCTTTATATTGCTTCAGAAATTTTTACCTGTTGGAGGTAGTTAGCTTTCTTTTGAATGTTGAAGACTATTCTGATTTCTCCTATTGAAAAATTATTTTCTTAATAAACTCGTTGTAGCTAGAAAGCCTATAGCGCAGTCCTTGAAGAAGATGTCTTTTCAGTTTTAGCAAACACCAGATGAAGACTTTTCTGCATGACAGACTCTTTCGTTATTTTGGAAAGATGCCCATTAAACCTGAAGGGATGCAGTCTTTGAAAGTGGCAACCTTTATCAGAGTGTAGATTGCTTTCCTTTGAATTTCTTTCAATCTTAATCTAAGCTTGATTTGTCTTATCTGTTTAATAGAATTTTCTCTAAATGAGAGTTTAATCAGAGAGTGCAGTCAGCAATTTCTGGTACAAGTGACTTCTACTCTTTATGATATATCATATTTTATCTGAAGACTTTGTCCAATCAAGTCTTGGATTGTCTCTTATAACTAATAGACAAAGTAACTATAAGTAGATCCACATAATAGATAGCTTCGTCTTTATAAGTTTATCTAAGATCATTATAGCATTTTACTTCGTCTTTTAGTTCGTCTGTTATAAGTCATAGATGAATTATAGAAGCGCAAACAAAATTCTTCTCTTTATTGCTCATCAGACGACATTCTCTTGGTAAACAAAGTTTATTTTTATCAAATAAAGTAGCTTTGTTTGTTGTAAGTAATAAACAACTTTTGTTGATGTAGACAAGAGCTTCTTCTCAGCAGTCAAAATTTCTTTCACCAGACGAAGTTTTCTTTCACTAGGCGAAGTAGCTTTATCTATTGTAAGTAGCAGACGACTCTTCTTGGTGCAGATAAAAACTTCTTCTCGATGGATGAAATAACTTTGTCTATTGTTCATAGAGATCTGCAGATGAAGTTGCTGTAGTCAAACTCTTCCAAATGGTTCATCTGTTGGCGTGTCTATCAAAAGTGATAGACAAAATTATGACATGTAGACAAATCCTCTTTTTAGTCATTTATATACTGGGTTGTCTGTTAGAGGTAAAAAATAAATTATTGAAGCATAAATAACTCATTTATTCAGTGGTCATCTAATGGTTTATCTGTTGTAAGTGGCGAACAAACTTGTAGATGAAGACGATAAACAAAGTTATTCTTCTATAACTGTTATGCCGCTTTTACTTCATCTTCTGTATTTTTTGTAAAGAATTGCAGTCATGTTCCTTATTCTTCTTTAGTTTTATATATATTTTATATAGTAGATAAATGGTTGAGTAATTTAACTCCATTTTAGCTCTTCGTTTGTCTAAGTTTAGCTTCATTTCATTTCTACTTCTGTAAACCGAGTTCAACTTTGTGTCGCCGACAAGTGTTGATTATAAACAATTTATCTAACTTGTCCGTGGAATAATTTGTTTGAGTCTTTCTTAAATAGATGCTCTCAGATACTGATTTTATCTATAAGAGATTTGTTCAATCACTCATTAAGGCTTAAACTTCATAGCTACAGATACTTTTTGTGGCTTCTTTTCAATGTTTCAATGCCATTCTTCCTGAGCATCCTTGTCTTCTTTCCATCAGTGGATTTTGCTTGTTGATGTATTCTTTGTATATGTTGTCTATTGTATTTGAGTTATTCCTTGTATATGTATATTTTCTTTTGCAATGCTAGGGAACACAAATGTCAGTACCACAAATGTTCACTCATATGTTGTTGCTCATCATCAAAACTTGGCTATTTACCATATGCACCATTTGGTTCAATACCAATAACATGCATTCATTTGTTTAATATTATTAACATCATAATGACATTAAATTGAATTAATTATATTCCAACTCAATTCAATTTATTGCACCAAATTATTCACTCATTCCACCTTGTTTCATTGAAGCATAATGTCAAATACTTTATGTATGCTTAGTCATTTATCAATCCCCATCATTTGCAACTTAATTCCAATACATCCATCATTACATTATCATCATAATTAAATTAAATAATTATTAAATTAATCAAATCAATTACTTACCATCACCCCACAAACAAATCCTGTCCAAGCACAACCCACCATGAAAACCTAGTTTTCCATTTTCATGGGCAGCAATAATGTTCCAATTAGCATGACCAAATTATCATAAAATCATTGAAATAAACATCTTAATCATTTCCCCCATTAAATTCACAAATTATAATTGGTAAATCTCCCATAACAGCCCCCATAAATTTCAAAATAAGAACCCTAAATCAAAGATTTAAAAATCTATTTAAAAAAACTTACTCATAATAAATTTAATAGGTTACTTCCACCTTAAAATGAAGTTTCTAATTGAATTCTTCCATTTTCCTAATGGACAATAGCAAAAGGAATGAAAATGGAGCTTTCCAACTTCTTAACCGCTTCCAAAATAGGTTCATTTACCTCCTTTCTTGATAGGTGGTCATTTGGAAGTCTCAACTATGAATTTTCCTTGTTAATTTGCAAGGATTTGGGGTGGAAATGGAGGGAGAAGAGGGCAATAGGTTTGGATGTGAATGGGATGAGTTTTTTTTCTTTTGGTTGTGGGTACATTGATGGAGCATAATATGCAATTGCTTCTTGGGTGGTCTGTGGGTGCACTTGCACCTCATGTTCATATAACATAAATTCTACTTCGATCTCCTCATTTAAATGTAATTAATATCTCATTTAATTATTCTATCATTAAATACATTAATTACATAAATAATTCCTCTAAAATAAATAAAATTAACATCATTTAATCTTGATTATCATCCTTAAATAAGTTATGGGCCATTACTCACTAATTTACTAATTAATCCTCAAATGTTACCTAAAAATTAATAAATTATTTATAAATTCCATGTTATATACATAAATTTGTATCAATGGATCTTCTATACAAATTTTTAAAATTATTTTGCATAAATAATACACAAAATTTTAAATTTATTACATTAATCCCTTCATTTGCATCTTTAATTATCCACCAAGAGCAGTTTTGGTAATTTAGTCATAACTTTTTCATATAAACTCTGAATTAAGTAATTATTATTTATTGGATATATAATTTCAAGGGATACAAATTTCATGTTTATCACTTTTTCTGAATCATCCCCCATCTATATCAAAAATTTAAATAAAGTGATCATTTGTGGTATTTTTGGTATTTTTCACCAATGTAGAGAAGTTTTGGTGCATTGATTATAACATCTGCATCAGATATCCAAATTATATGATTTTTGATTTTTTAAAAGGATAATTTCAAGATGTACCACTTTTATGTTAAATATTTTTCTAAATCATCCAAATTTTATGTAAAAAGTTGGACATAAGTGACACCATCTTCATTTCAGCTTCTTCAAAATATATTCTTGTGCTAGATCCACAATTTCAGTTTATATGCAACTCATGTATTTAATCCTTTCTTAAATATGATATATGCACTATCAAATATTAAATCACATTAAAATTCATCATCTTCACGACTATACCCTATGCATATAATGATCCCAACTTGCTTTATAAAATTTTTTCTTCTTTTTCCAAACTCTTTCACATATTTTTCATTTTACAAAAATTGAGATCATGTAAATACAATAAAATTACATAAAAATGCCTAAGCATGTAACTTCAATTTGACCTGATCATGTCATGCAAACATCATTCCATTCAACCTAAACTTCCAAAACATTAGTTCCACCATAAAACATAGCACAAATCAATAGGCATCCTAATTTAAATTTCAACTTGACTCTTAGATATCATATCCATGGCGACATCTCACATACTTTTATCAAATTTTAACGTTCTGGGCATTACAGTAGTCAACATCCTTTTTTTGACAAAATTCCTTTACAACCAATCGTGCATTGTACTTTGGTTATTAGCTATTTTCATCTATTTCAATTTGAACATCCACTTGTTCTTTAGTACTTTCTTACCTATAAGTAGCTTCATTAGCTCATAGGTGTAGTTCTCATGCAAGGAACACATTCCCTATTGCATGACTTTCATTCACTTCCATTTTTGTTCATGAGACATTGCTTCTTGGTAGTGTTGTGGCTCATCTTCATTGGTAAGCATCACATAGTCATGTGGAGAATACTTGTTGGAAGGATGATGTTGTCTTGCAGTCCTTCTCAATTGAGGATATATTGTTGGTTTGGGAGAGACTTGCTTAACTTGCTATTCTAGCATATTATTAGCTGCAGTATCACCATAGTGATCTTCCTGTATATCTCTCCCATTTCAACATGGACAATGGTTAAAGTACTTGTAATCATGTCAACAAAACCTTTTGTAGTAGACTTTGACTTCTCTATCTTTTCAAGGTCTTGAATTGTTTGATATTCAAAAAATATTATACCTTTACTTCTAATGATGTTCTTATCATCTAAATCTCACAAACCATAATTAAATTTATCATATGCATAACCTAAGAAGATATACTACTTAGTCTTGCTATCAAGCTTGGATATCTCATCTTTAGGAATATAAGCAAAAGTCTTACTGCCAAATACTCAAAAGTGCTCATAAAAATATTTTTTTCTTCATTTTTTTATTATCTCATAATTTAAAGGAGTTGAATGAGAAAGGTTAATAAAATCTACTATGGTTCTCATTATGTTACCCCAAAAGGACTTTGGCAATTTTGCATAAGAGAGCATATATCTGATTCTCTCACAAATTGCTCATTCATTCTCTCTCTACTACCCCATTCTATTGAGGTATTTTAGGAATTGTTTTCCCAATTTTGATACATTATTCATTGTAGTACTTTTCAAAAGAAACTTTGTACTTACCACTGTTATTTACATCAACACAATTCAACTGCCCTTCAATTTCTCTATCAACATTGACATGTAATTGCTTGAATCTAGCTAACACTTCATTTTTAAATTTCAAAGCATAAGCCACAAATTTCCAATGGTCATCAATAAAAATAATAATATATATAGCACCACTAAGAGTTCTATCATAGATAGAGCAAACATTAGTATGAACTAAATCAAGAATAGAATTCCTTTTGTATTAAGGAGATCTATGAAATGAATTTCAACATTGTTTTCCTGTTAAACAATTAGTGTAGGGTTTTAATAGCATATTTTTAGGCAAAAGCTGCTTTTGGAAAGAATTTCAAGTCCCTTCTTGCTAAAGTGACTAGATCTTTTAGTTCATAACTCTAAGGAGGATTTATGCTCAACTATATTCACTTTTTCCTTTGCTAATTTTGTATAAGTTTTGTAAATTATTTATGTCTTCTTTCCTTTAGCCAGAATAAGAGAACCTTTTGTTAGTTTTTATCTACCACCACTACATTGATGGTGATATCCATTATTGTCTAACTATCCTATAGAGATTAAATTAAAACGTAATTCTGAAACATGCTTGATATTTTTCAATAGCATTTTGCATCCCATATTAGTTTCTAGCCAAATATCACAAATGCCATTAATTTTATATTTAATATCATTTTTCATTTTTACATGACCAAGATTATAATTAGTATAATTGAGAAGAACTCTCTACAAGGTACTACATGTGAAGAAACTACAAAATTAATTATTCATGTAGACACATCGTTAGCTAAATAATTAATATTATAAGTAATAACCACATAATCTTCAAAGACAACTGCTACCTTCTCTTTATCTTCATTTTTTTCATTTTTTTTCCTTCATTTTTCTTCATGTCATCTTCCTCTCTTTTTAGCTTTCTGCATTTTGTGATTATATGTCCCAACTTACAACAATACTTGCGCTTTATTTCACCTGTTGACCTTGATATCTCTTTGGACTTGTCATGGTTCCCTTTAGACTTATTGTTGTCATTGTTGTTGTAGTGAGAATACTTATTCTGATTTCTCCCTAACTTTTTTTTTTTATAACGAGCGTCCTAAATGGGAGAATGTGCTTTATGCCCTCGTTTGCTCTTTTGTATTGGACATGTTATTTTTTTACCATATTTATAGTTATAACACCATTAGGAGTAGAATTAATAAGAGATATTATCAAGATTTTCTAATTATTTGGTAAATAACTCAATAAGAATAATGTATGCACTTCATCATCAAAAATAATTTTCTTACTTGATAATTTATTCAATGCTTCCTCGAAATTACTAAGATATTTTGTAACATTTTGTCCATCTTTGTATTTTATATTTACAAGCTTCTAAATTAGAAGGGCTTTAAAGGCCTTTTAAGGTCTTCAAAAGCTTGTATGCATAAACTTTCTTTGCCATATTATAAAAAATATTTTAATAAATTCATTATCTGATATACCTAACAACTTTTCTATTTAACAAGTCCCAAACATCTTTAACTTTTTCTATTAGTTTTATTTATTATAATTTAGTGGGTTGATAAAGCTCTTTGAAATATAAAATATCTTCCATCTTTATTTTTCATATTTAATAATTTGACGCTATAAGTTTGAGCATTAAGAATGAAGTTTTTTTCATTTAATCCATACAGGAAAACATTGAATAATGAACTAAAGCTCTCATCCCACTTGTTGGGATAAATTACCCCTTTTTGTATAAATCAAATAGACAGTCACAAATTCTAATTAATAAAAATCAATCACTTAATTAAATTAAATCCATAAATATATAATAATTTTTATATGAAAAAACTCCTCAATGTGAAGAAAAAAATCACAGGACCTAGTCGAAACTTTCACCGTAAAATAATAAGATTACAAATTATGTTCTTTTATAGTAAAAATCAAAAGATTTTATCACCATTGTAAAGATGTATTTCAATAAATTCAATAAGAAAATAATAATAAAATGGATCTTACTAGGCAGAGCTATGAAACTAACTTAGAAGAGGTTGAAAATTTCACTCCAAATTCCTTATTTGATGGCTTGAAAGATGAATGAAAGGCAACCTCTCCTTGTTTAGAGATAAAAGCAAAAATCAAAAGTTATGGATATTTCCAAAGCTGCCAAATATACCAATAACACTTACATAAAAAAGGGTTTCCAAACCCAATTCTATTTTGGTCATGCTATGGGTAGGGGGCTGCCTTCATGCGGGAGGAATACCCAACAAAAATGACAAAGAATACACCACGTGCACATTTAGTAAATTCACAAATACAATGATTGTTAGATGGTGAGCTGAGCATGTGGATAGATACAAATTAAGTCATTTTCATTTTTCACATTTTAAGAAGATTGAAACCAATCATGATGCTTGATACATTGATTTAATCAAAATGTTAAAGGTTATTTTAATTAGAAATAATATTTTGAAAGTACCTAATAATATTATTCTAATCTTGTGAACTTTAAGTGCGTTTTGGAAATTTGGATTTGCTTTTTTTGAGAAATTTCGGCGTGCAGTTGATATTTTAATATAATTTTTTTCCTAATCTACATGAACCGTTTTTTTCTTTTGCTTTTTGAAATTGCAGAGTTCCCCATTTTTTGTCATGAAATTTACGTATTTTTGGTTGGATCGTTAATCGTACGAATTCTTAGATGTTGGCTTTCTTTACGCAAAAGCAAGCAAAACTCCGGTATGGGAAATGCACCCGCGACAAAGATCGCCCCTCTCTCGTATTTTCTATTTTTCTGTTTTATTCCTCCTACTAGCTAGCGTGGTAGGCCTGGCAGTGGACACGTTTCAGCACTAGATTAATCCTCTCTGAGCTACCGACAGCCGACTGCTTATCCAGGTGGTTGTCAGTCTGCATTCAGGCACGTAAAGTTCGCCAGCCCGGCCCCACCGTCGTGGTCGAGCACGCCAGCCTCGTGTCGCTAGCGCCGAGCGGGTGAGATCGACCCTGCGTACCAAAACTAGACACTTGTGGCATCTGCGTTGGGTTTGGCGCTTGAGGCGGCCGCGACTACCCAACGTCGGTCACGGCATCAGTCGTATCTGGTCTCCGGAGCGGAAGAAGAGTGACAGTTAAGGACGAGATTGTTCCACAAAAATCCATCCTATTCGCGGTGGGACCCACAGGAGGGAGACTATAAATACGAATCTCGCACTGCTATCTTGGCAGCGGGGGAGGAATGGCGAAGGAGAAAGAGCAGGAGGAGAGAGAGCATTTTATGGAGGGGATGGATGAAGATTGGGAGATTGAAGAAGATGGAAAAAGAGGAATGCGGGCGATAGAGAGTAGCGACGAAGGAGAAGAAGAAGGAGGAGACGAAACTAGGAATTCTACGTCTTCTTCGCTTTTCGCTTCCAAGCAGTGGCCTCAGAGCTACAGGTCTCTATCTTTCTCTCTGTCTCGACCGCCCAGAGCGACTAA
>JAYJMB010072363.1:0-23734 GCA_036873735.1 Pouteria campechiana | reverse complement strand
ATATTTAGGAATCAAATAGGTGCAAAAGATGAAGTATTAGGAGAATAAAATATGACATTTTGCATTCTCATCAGCAATGGAAGTAATAAATAAATGATTAAGCCCAACACTCATTTTCACGTGTATGCTATTCCATGGGCAAATTGCTATGAATAAGAGCCATCCCCCTGGACAGATGTCGTGTCCATTGCATGGGTTGACAGCAACTCTGTCGTTTGACAACTTCACCCACGCGAGTATTCCAACTGCGAGGGTAATAGTATCAACTAGAAGGCAAATTCTACGTGGGCAGTGAATTTCTCCATTGGGTAATTTTCCCAACAGCACACCATGTAGGCAAGAAAAGTGTTCTTGACTTCACAGGTAGAATGACTACCCATTGGATAAAATGCAATCTAGCTGCGCAAGAAAATAACCATCCCAACTGCACAATATTTGGCTCAATTGCACAGGCGAAGGGGAGAAACTTGTGTGCATGGGTAAAGAGCCACGTCTTCCAACTTTGAGGATGTTAGCGATATCTGTCTTTTGAAATGTGCAGTTGAGCAATTAGCTCAAGTTTGATTGACACTGTCAAGCTGAAAGCATCTTTTTTTGCACAGGTAATAGCAACATTTTAGGGCTAATCCGTGTGAAATTGAATCCCTTAGACAAATGTCGCCATGGTATCTTTGCCATAAATTTCATCTAATCCAACGACAAGTTTTAATTCACGATTTTATTTATGCCATGGATTTTATCTTATCCAACAAGGTTCTGTTGTTAACTTTTTTCGTAATCGACATATTATTTTTGCACTTTTCAACAGTGCCATTCATCCACATGTATAAGGTTTTAATGTGATGGGATGACAGTTATTGCCAATTTTGGGTTTTGGCCTTTTTGCAAAACTAGAGGTGGTTTTCATAGGGGCATCATTTATATAAGATAGTTAGTGTTTATTTCCCAATTTTCCATTTTCTTTATCTTCTTTTGCTATTTCATTCTCCTTCTTCCTCCTTTAGGTGTCTTCCATGGTTGCTGATAAATTAATTGCTCGCATTTCATCAACTCTTGAGGAGAAATTTCATGAGTGTCATTTACCTAAAGGTATGTCTTGGGTAGTTTTGGACTCTTCCTCCCTTCCCCATCGCTCATTAGAGGATTTTGTTACGAATTCTTTGAGGTCCCTCGGGCGGGTTTCAACCATTACCATTCTAATTTCATAACACAGCTTCTATTACGCCCCAGTCTT
Organism: Pouteria campechiana; assembly: GCA_036873735.1. NCBI lineage: Eukaryota > Viridiplantae > Streptophyta > Magnoliopsida > Ericales > Sapotaceae > Pouteria > Pouteria campechiana. The sequence goes on along the minus strand of JAYJMB010072363.1, from coordinate 22,500 downwards.
GGAAACAACATAATTAAATGTCATTCTCAAATCTATGGGTAGTTATACCTAAGATCTATTGCACTAGAGGTGAAACATAACTACAAAAGCAACCACAATAACTCACAAATAAGGGAAAGTACTAAAATACCATACAATCCATAATATAGTCAAGTATAATTTTTCAAATTAAAGTAGAAATACAACAATTGTTCTCAAAATCACTCTCATGGAAACTTTGCTACATCTATCACCATGTCACAACTAATGCCCTCTATGAGCAGTATTCTTTGGAAAAAAATATTAAGGTAAGTCACAACAACTTAGTAAGTAAAATAGATATAGCTAGCACATGTGATAAAATACTAGTTACATCATACCATATATCACAATTTGTTTAGTTTCATGGACCGCATCATTAATCTAGGGGCATACATCTCATCCTTTCCATGTTGTTCATTTAAACCTCTCTATCTGACTATCATCTCATCAGATTAACGCCTCAGATCATATCATGACTAGTTTGTTTGTCTACAACATTACTCTAGGGAGATACTTTACATCCCTTATATGCTGCTCATCAAACCTCATGACTTGGACATCATCATAACATGTAAATACCTTAGATTATATCCTGATTGGTCTAGTGGACTATAACATCACATTTAGGAAGTTAAATCACATCCCTTCACAGTTGTCCACCCAAACCTTATGATCTAGCCACTGTTTAGATAATATGACCCTTCCATAAATCATCAAATCAAATTCGGTTATCCATATCCATATGATCTAGCCTTCTTTTGAACAATATGACCTTTTCATTGGGTCTAAAATATTCAAAAAATTCAAAATTGACTGTCTGATCATCAAAATCGGAGATTGCAGGGTCCTAAAACATGAAAGTCCATCTCCATTATTCGTGGGCCTCATTGGACCAGCGATCAGGTGCTAGTGCTGACGTGCCTAGGCCACTACTGGTGGAACCCACCTAGGCTGTTGGAACTAAGCCAGGGCACTTAGGTCATTTTGCCCGCCTAGGCCTAGCTTATTGAAGCACCCACCAGATGTAGCTGCCACTGCCTGGCTCGCTCGCCTAAGCCTAGCTTCTTGGCCCGCCTAGTGTTGGGCATGGAACAAGCCTAGGCAGGTATTTTGTTCTCTAGGCTTGTCGTAGTGCTAGGCCTAGCCTTGGGTTGGCCCACACACATTTTATAGGTAGCTTGAATAAGGGGCAATGGTAAAATTTCTGGCATTTTTGTCCCAAAATGTAACTAATGAAAGATTATATTTTTTTCTTGTATTTCTCAATTTCAAAAACTGTTGAAATTTCACTCATAAGTTACTAAAAATACAATAATCATCCCATATGAACTAATTGCAAATTCATAGTCCAAAAATGCTATAATTTAATAAAATTTCATACTATGATATCTTTTTTTTACTATCCAAATAAAATTATTTAACCTAGAGATTATGACCCAAGGCATATACCAATACAAAGAAAACATTCAACAGCTCAGATTTTATAAAAATCATGCACATCATCAAATATGAATTAATTTCTGATGCCCCATTTGAATGGTACGCTAGACATTGTTCGCGAATCCGTCCAGCGTCCTTTTTCATTTTTATTTTTGATTTTCATTTTCTTCATAGAATCCTATACATATAGTATTTTATAAATCTGAGCCATAGGATATTTTCTATACTAAAAGGGTCATTTTAAGTCATATATATAATATTTAATTCTTTCAAAACATGAAAATCTAATAAAAAATCATTATCAATGGTAGAAAATCATCCTTAAATAAATAACAATTTTTTATCCAAATTTTCTAAAATTTTTATGTAGCATAAACAAATATACAGGGAAAACATTCAATGGTTCTGATATACTACAATCCTTACATATCATCACAAAAACTAATCTTTTCATCCACCTAAAAACTTATCAGAAACCATATCAACCAACCAGGTAGAATTTCGACTTTAATTGACATATACTAAAAATGTCTAAATCAATGATCCAGTCCATTAAAAAGTAACTAAAATATTCAAATATATAAACATCTCCCTACTTACCTATTGTAATAACTCATAGAGGAATTAAATTGAGTTTTCTTCCTTCTCGCACCACTATCTCTCTCCCCTCATAGCAACGTCCTTCATCTCTCCCCCTTTACCTCTTATATAGATAGTGCTATCGCCTATGTGCCAAAATAACCCATGCACAGAACGACCACCCTTATGCCAACATCGTGGAGCACACCATTCTTATGTTGGTTGGCCCTATTCACACGGGCTATTAAATCCTCCCCATCTTATAAAAGTTTTGTCTTCAAAACTTATTATACCTCTGAGGGAAAAGATAAATCAGGGTAAAGTTATCACATGTCCTTCTCAGGTTCCCATGTGACTTCTTTTTTCACTATGATTACTCCACTGCACTAATATATGTCTTATTGTCTTGGCATGTCAAGTCTTCCTCAAACTGGAACTGCTCTGCACATAACACATGAGAAGGAGCTGCTACATACTTCCTCAACTTTGAGATGTGATATATATTGTGGACTCTAAATAATGATGGTGGTAAAGCCAACTGATATGTAATCTCAACAATGGACTCCAAGATCTTGAATGACCCAATAAAATGAGGACTTAATTTTCCCTTTAGCCTGAATCTCATAAGTCCACGGGTAGGCGAGACCTTCAAAAATATATGCTCTCTAACTATAAACTGGAGATCTCGATGCTTCCCATCTGCATATTTTTTTATCTATCCTATATAGTTATAAGATGTTGTCTAATTACATTTATTGTATCTACAACTTATTGAACTAATTCAGGTGCTAACAACTTTTCTCACCAACCTCATCCCAATATAGAGGTGTACGACATCTCTTGCCATTTAAGGCTTTAAAAGAGCTATACCAATGCTTGCCTCATAACTATTATTATAGGCAAATTCGGCCATCGATAGATGATGATCCTAAGATCCTCCAAAATCCAAGACAAAAGCATGCAATATGTTTTCGAGGATCTAAATCATCCTCTCAGACTGACCATTACTTTCAGGATGGAAAGTTGAACTTAGGTGCAACTCTATCCCCATCACTTTCGCATACTTTTCCATAATTCTAAGATAAACTGAGGATTTTTGTTTGATATAATTGAGACAGGTACACTATGCAATCTAACACTTTCTCGTATGTACAACTTTACTATTTGATTCAAATTAGAAGTCATTTGGTATGGCAGGAAATGGGCTGACTTAGTAAGTTGATTCATAATTACCCAAGGCAGTTATAAAATCCTTAGTTGTAAGATCCACTTCCATTCGGGAACCTCTAGAGGCTGTAACAAACCTGTTGACCTTTAGTAATCTATTTTAACTTGCTAACACATGAAATATTGACCAACAAACTGAGCAATTTCTCTCTTCATATTGTTCCACCAAAAGCTCCCTTTGAGGTCTCTATTCATCTTAGTACTACTTGGATATATGAAAAACCTTGATTGGTATGCCTCTTCTAAGATTTTTCTTCGAAGACTGTCCACACTAGGAATTACCAATCTATTGCAGAATAATAGAGTACCCTCAGGTCCATAATGAAACTTAGTTGGCTTTCCTTGATTCAGTTTGTTGCAAACCTCGAACAAACCGATCTTATTTCTGAGATGCCTTAATCTGATCAATGAGTGTTGGCTTAATCTGCAAAGAACTCAACCACCTCACTTCCGTTGGAGGGAATACCTTGAGCTGCAACTCTTCCATCTGATGGATCAACTACATCTAATCTATTATTAAAGCTGATACTCCTGCACAGGACTTACGACTTAAAGCATTTCCTACCACATTAGCTTTACCAGAATAATAATGAATTGTGACATCGTAATCTTTTCATAGCTTCAACCATCTCCTTTACTGACATTTAACTCTTTTTGCGAAAAAATATACATGAGGCTCTAGTGATTAGTGAAAATTTCTATCTTTTTATGATACAAGTAATGTCACCAAATCTTTAGAGCAAACACCACTGCAGCAAGTTCTAAGTCATGAGTAGGATAATTCTACTTATATGGCTTTAGCTAACGCAAAGCATATGCTATCACCCTACCATTCTGTATAAGAACACCTGAAGCCCTTCTTGAAAGCATCACTATATACCACATTACCTCCACTATTTGGTAAGTCCAACACAGGAGTTATGGTTAGACAATTCTTTAACTCTTGAAAATTCCTCTCATATTTATCGGTTCACACAAACTTTACATTTTTGTGTATTAATCATGTCAATGACACCGCGATAGAGGAGAAATTTTTCGCAAACTGTTTGTAATAGCCAGTCATTAAGTTTCTCCCAATTTACAACTGCCCTAATCTTCTTTAGGTGTACAGAAACCCCTTTACCATTGATCACATGCCTAAGGAAAGAAATATGATCAAGCCAAAATTCACATTTCTTCAACTTGGCATACAGTTTATTCTCCCTTAAAACTTGTAATACTAACATCAATTGATTGCATGCTCTTCCTAATCCTTAGAATAAACTGAATTTTATCAATAAATATGAACACACATAGATCTAAGAACTAGTGGAATACCTAATTCATCAAGTCCGTAAAAACTACTAGGGCATTCATTAGTCCAAATACCCCATTCATAATGACCATACTAAGTACAAACTGCAGTTTTCGGTATGTCTTCCTCTAATTTTCAACTGGTGATAGCTGGATTGAAGGTCAATTTTTTAAAAGATGATCAATCCCTATAATTGGTAGAACAAATTATCGATGTGCGGTAGAGGGTGCTTATTCTTGATAGTCACCTTATTTAATTCTTTGTAGTCTATACATAATTTAAGACTAACATCTTTCTTTCTAATAAAAAGAACTGGTGCTCCCTAAGATGATGTTGGTTCCCATAGGATGACTTAACATGAGAGAAAAGGAGTGAATTGGGTTTATAAAAATTTGTTGCTTAACCCCTGTTAAATTATTTGCTCTTTCATATTGTGTTATGCAATATAAAATAAATAATAAAATAGTAAAGCACAACGAAATTAAAGTAATCATAAAAAAGATACATAATTTTTATAGTGGTTCAGGTAACCCTCCCTACTCTATTCTTCCAAAAGTACACTCTCCTTGTGCCTTGGGTTCTACTATATGATATATAATGGAATACAATAGTGCCCCCAACACTCTTTTAGATTTGCTCTAGTAGGCATAACTAGTACTCCCAATACTGTTCTGAATTCCAACTTCAGAGGATATAACTAATGCTTCCAGCAGTCTTCTGATTTTATGAACTCAAAGAAAACTCACTGATTTCTAAGATCACCAGCAAACTTTATGGTTTTTTAGAGCTTATCAACAACTCATCAATCTGGTTTCCTAAAACTCAACCTTTGTTAGTATTATGTGTACAAAGAAATGCCTCTATCTAGGTAGATGAGTACACATAGTTAAAGCACACATACAAATGATAAATAAATAAGCACTTTACAGTGAATTCAAACTCCCCTATAATGATATTGATGTGATGTTGAAGCTCTTTGATCTTGGTAGTACCTTAGACCAAAAACACTTAGAAAACTTGAATGAGTTTCTTTTTATTTTGAGAAGATGGCCTTGAAGATTTGTAAACTTGAAGCTCTTGAGAAAGACATGAAGGTTAAAGCTTTTGGCCTAAGACTACAAAGATTTGTAGAAGGTTTTGGCTCAATCCTTTTTCTTGTTCTTCTTCTTGTTTGACCCTCGAAACATCTCAGCTCGTCTCCTTAAGTAGCTCTTTCAAAAACTTAACTATTGGAGAAGATGAGTTTCATTAATTGAAGAAATAGAGGTAGATGAGTAACATTAATGTAGAAGACCATTCTTAAATTCTCCCATTGGAATGCATTATCATCTGATTGGCTCTTAATTATTGAAAAGTCTGCAACTTCATTCTTCACAGAAAGGGGGATAATTGCTTAAAAATGGAAAAATTTTTGCAGAGCATTAAATCTCCAAACCATTTGAAAATAATGATTTTTCACTGTAGCAAATTACTATAGTAATGTTATTGTAGCATCGCACAGACAATCACTTTGTCCGAAGTTAGTTTCGGATAAATTTTGTCCACCTAGAAATTTGTTTGAATGTTATTGTAGCAGCATAAAGACAATGAATTTGTCTAGGACAAAGTTGTCTACCCAACAATTTCTCTAAAGGTTAGTGTAACAGGAACTGTAGAACTCTTTATTCGGGACAAATCTATTTGCCCAGCAATTTATTCGAAGGTCATTGTAGTAAGTTACTATAGCAAATCACTATAGCATAGCGCTTTTTCTAGGATAAATTTATTTGCCCATTTTAGGTATGATGGCTAGAATGTTTTCTGATGTTGCGTCATATCTTGTGAGTGAGATAACATATGGGTTATCTCTGGCATCTTCGGCTTGTAAAATGGTGGTGATGATTCTTGTACAAGTGGCCGAGAGTGGTTGTTTGTTGAAACATTCCCAATCATCTTTTGTCCAGAGTGATAAAGAGTCAAATTGTTGTTAAAGTTCTACCCCTAGAGATAGTACCCAAATTTGAAAACTTGGACATTCAGGGTCTGTCTTAGATGCTTTCCAGAATGGTGATGATGTCTCGATTCTTGTAACTTTTTTATTTCCATAACCAAGTAATAACAATAAATATCTAATTGTCTCTAGTACTTTAGCCAATTGGATCTGTTTACTTCTCTCTATGCATAAGTAATCGGCATATACCATTTTAAATACTTCTTCCCAGTTGGAAGAGTTGAATAAGTCTCATGTGATTCTTACTTTTGGAATTCCTCCCACATTATAGGTATAGTGTGTCCATGGTTCGAAGGATTCAATCACTATTTGTTCCATAGTTAAGAGGGTTTCAGAAATCACCTCTTTTACTCTTTCTTGAACTAACTCCTAAACCAATGTATGCTTAGTCTGATGGTTCTCTAGTTCCTTCTTCAGATTTAGAACTTGAGAAAATTGTCCTTGAGTTAATTGCTTTAACTCATTATTTTTCTTTTCTAATCTTTCTAGTTTATTACCAATTCCTAGAATCACAACAAAGGCCTGTTGGAATGCTGCCTTATCTGATCAAACTCTGAGCTTTCTAAAATGAATTTCTTGGGTTGCTTAGATCTGCCAAATTTCAAAGTTGATCATGGATTTAAGATCTTCTTCTTTTTCTTCAAGAGTTTTTCTAGATATTGACTTGCATAATGACCTCACTATTTACATATCTAGCATCGGAGCTTAAGGTTCTTCGTTGAAGATGGACTTGTTCCTGCTTGCTTGGATGTTCTTATCTTTATCTTCTTTTGTGGACAATGTTTTGTCATATGTCATGTTCTTCGACATTTGTTGCAGAAGATAAAAGTCATTCTATAATCGTTTGCAAAATCCTGCAATTTCTTGAGTAAGAGAATTAGCACTAACATTTTGATGACTGCGAATTAACTCAACATTAAAATTATAGTAAGCAAGTCTTTGTTGCCATCTAACCAATTTTGTCTGTCCGATATTTTTTCGTTTTAAATTTCTAAATTTTTTCACATATGATGAGTCTGTTTGGACCAAAAAAGATTTTTTTGATGCAACAAATAGTTCATTGGCCTTAATGGATTATATTAATGCACATACTTCCTTTTTATGTATGGACCAATTGATTTTAGAACCTTTAAACGTTCCTCCTTAATACCTACTGATTTCTTCAATGTTGGTGGATGGTTTTCTTGCTTTCAATACACATCCCCAATATGATTCAAAAGCATTAACTTCTAAGATTAGATAATCTCCTCTTTGTGGAAGTTTCAGTTCTATGAGATTTTTTGTTTGAGCCTTAATTTTTCTAACCGACTGAATATCTTCACAACTCATTCCCATGAATTTTTTTTTGAATTTTTTCTATAAAGACTCTGGTTAAGGCTGCAAGACCTTTTATGAAGGGTCTAGCATAGTTGAAGATTCTTAGAAACTGTTGAGTTGTTTTCAATCCTCTATTTTATTTAGAAATTCTTTTTTGGATTCTACAACATGAGGTTGTAACTTTTCATGGTTTTTCTCAACTTTTAATCCCAAAAATTTGATTTTTGATTGCATCCATACATGTTTCCTTTATGATAAAATCATTCGTTCTTCACGGAATACTTTAGCCACTTGCTCTAGATGGCTAATGTGTTCTTCTTGTATTTTTGAAAAAGCAAGAACATCATCTATATAGATTATGATGAATTCGTTCATTCCAAAAAATGTCATATCCATTCATCGCTGAAATATTCCATGTGTATTTTTTAAGCCAAATGGCATGACTAGCCATTCGTATAATCCTTGAGGACATGAAAATGCTATTATATGTATACTATCCTCATGCATCTAGATTTGCGAATAACCCGACTTTAAGTCAAACTTTGAATATATAGTGGGTTAGCATTTCCTAATCCAATTTCGAAGCTCTTCTTGGTTAGATAGATTGTATCCATCTGATTCTATTGCTTGATTTAGCTCCCTATAATGAATTACCATACGAGCCTTTCCTCATACCGTTTTTACATGATTTAACACCATGAAGGTTACACTTTGGTGTTTACTGGTACTAGGCTGGATTAGACCCCGTTTTTGTAGTTTTGGGATTTGGTTTTCAAATCCTGTATCATCTCCGTAGTGTATTTAATGCCTTGGCTTTTGATACTAGTTTCTAGATTTTTTAATTTTAAAGAAGCCTTTAACTTTACATTTATCTGATAGTGCTTAAAGATTTTCTTTAAAATTTTCTCGAAGCCTTTCTTTGATTTCATCAATGGCTTTTTTTGCATACACTACCTTTTTCAAGTATATCTATTCATGTTCTTTCTCCTCCTCTATCATGGAAATGATAGTTTCTATAGTTGAACATTCAGGGTCTTTTTTTGCTTCTATTTTAGTAATAGAGGCTAAGACTTCAATAGGGATCCTAAATCCACCTATTGATATGTGATCTATTTCTTGGATAAATGGTCTATTTTTAGATTAGTGCTTTAGGAATGCATTTACCAAGATTAGATATTCTGAAAGGTTTTCTATGCATAATAATATGTTAATTTTGAAAACCTTGTCCAATATTCTCATCTCCACATTTTCTACCATTTTTGTTACCTTTACTGAAGAATTATTGGCAATGGTAAGAGGTAACTCTAGTATTTCATTCTATTCCTTGGGAGATAGAATATAATGATTAGCACAACAAAAACTAGCACCTGTATATACCAGGGCTATCTTATTTTTGTTATTGATGATGACTTTAACTTTTGTAGCAATAAGTAAATCTACTAGTACTTGTAGACTCTTTACCTTTGGTTGAGATTTAAATGCTATCATCATCCTTTGAGGTTCATCTTCATAGATTGGAACATCTATTTTCTACCATCTGACTATTCTCCTTGAATCTGTGGATGAGCTGTCTATTGATTTTCTGGTGGGTTCTCCTTATTCCATTCTTCTATCTTCAACCTCTATTATCTTTAAAGATCTGGGAATGTTGGGTTCATCTATGATCAATTTGTTTCCTTTGTGAGGATTCCAACATTCTTTGATTTCCTTCTTGATCTTTAAATACCCAATTCCTAGGCCATGTAAGCCTTTTGAGATTTGCTATTGTTGAAGTCATGCCTTTTATTAAATCTCCTGACTTAATTATGTGTACATTTGTTCATTTTTGACTCTTGTTCTATGGGTGTTATAAAATGGAACAAATGCTCTACTCCAAATTTTGATTACCCTCCTATTGCCCGAGTAACCATGTTTTCCCCAATCATTGGTATAGATTTTTAGGCTCAAAGTTTTTGCTATATGAGCATCCTTGAGATCTACACTTAATCTGGGCCAGACTTTGAACCAAACCGGTCCTTTGCATAAATTTGCTCTTGCCCCTCCCAATATGGATTTTTCAAATTGTCCTATAGTACTGGCATCTACTACAACAGCTAATATTGGGAGATCCAATTCTTCTCTAACCAAAGGAGAGATTCCTAATTGAACTAAGCCATATTGAATAAAATGTTTCTTTCTTTTTATGGCTTACTGAATTTGATTAATTTTAACTAATGAAATTAAAAACTGCCCATTTTCAGTGGCTTGTAACTCAGCGGTTGTTTCTGTTTCAAAAATGTAGACTGCTTCTTGATAAGGAATCTAGGTTTTGTTATAAACATCTGAAATATTTATTAAAGGTATTTTCCATTCATAGTAATCTCTTGAAGAAGAGGCTAACTTTGTGTTTGATTCATGTAATTCATGGATGCCTTCTACATTTTCTTCTTGTAATGCTACCAAATCTATAGCATTTGATTCCTTACTTGTCATCATGAATAGTCCTATATCATGAAATTTTTATCTTACTTGACTTTCATAATCATCATCAAATTCAGATTGTGTATCCATTCCTTAAGATGAATCTTCTAAATACTCTGATTTGATTTCAAAAATTTCCTCATCATCTGAGTCAATTTCCTTACCCTATATTGGTTTAAATTCTAATTTTTCATGATTCTTTTACTTGGTCACTTAGTGTTTGAGAAATGAGACTAACACAGTCTGCTTTGTATGGATTATATATTACGTATCCAGTGTCATTTCTCTCAATAGTAGGATTACAAACGTAAGTTAGGTGTAGCAATACTATATCGATTTTGATGGGAATACTTTCTATAATACTTTCTTCCTGTATTTCCCCCTTTGGCAAAACTCTTTTTGAGTGAATACTCTAAATTTTGTCAAACTGAGCTTTCTTAAATGACTTTCTTGGGTTACTCAGATCTACCAAATTTCGAAGTTGATCCTGGATTTAAGATCTTCTCTTTTTTCTTTAAGAGTTTTTTTGGACATTGACTTGCATAATGATCTAACTCTTTACATATCCAGCATCGGAGCTTAAGGTTCTTCGTTGAAGATGGTCCTGTTCCTGCTTGCTTGGATGTTCCTATCTTTGCCTTCTTTTATGGACAATATTTTGCGAAATGTCCTATTCTTTGACATTTGTTGTAGAAGATAGAAGTCATTCTCTAATCATTTGCAAAATCCTGTAATTTCTCGAGTAAGAGAATCAGTATTAACATTTTGATGACTACGAATTAACTCAATATCAAAATTATAGTAAGCAAGTCTTTCTTATCATCTAATTAATTTTGCCTGTCCGATATTTTTGAGTTTTAAATTTTTGAAGTGTTTCACATATGATGAGTCTGATCAGACCAAAAAAGATTTTTCTGATGCAATAAATAGTTCATTGGCCTTAATGGATTATATTAATGCAAATATTTCCTTTTCATGTATAGGCCAATTAATTTCAGAACCTTTAAATGTTCCTCCCCGATACCAACTGATTTCTTCAATGTTGGTGGATGGTTTTCTTGCTTTCAATACACATCCCCAATATGATTCAGAGGCATCAACTTCTAAGATTAGATAATATCCTATTTGTGGAAGTTTCAGTTCCAGGAGATTTTTTGTCTGAGTCTTAATTTTTCTAACCAATTGAGTATATTCACAACTCCATTCCCATGGAATTTTTTCGAAAGTTTTTCTATGAAGGACTCTGGTTAAGGTTGCAAGACCTTCTATGAAGGGTCTAGCATAGTTCAGGATTCCTAAAAACCTTTATAGTTCTTTCCGATCTTCTATTTTATCTGAAAATTCTTATATGGATTCTACAATATGAGGTTGTAACTTTTCATGGTTTTTCTCAATTTCTAATCCCAAAAAATTAATTATTGATTGCATTCATACACATTTCCTTTCTCATAAAATTATTACTTCTTCGCGAAACATTCCTTCCAATTTTCCTTCGCACGATAAATCCCTTTTATACTTTGTTAAGTTTTGGGTCAATGCCATTTTAGAAGATGTTTTAAGGATCACATATAGCATTGTAGACGAAGCTCTTATACTAGAATTGTCAACCAAGCTTGGTGGATAGGTATATTTTCTTTTTCTTTTATTATTTTTAGCAATTACGCTATGCATAGAGAAATTCCTCTTCTTTGAAATACCTTGAAGGATTTCAAGAAAGAACTGGAAACTATTGATCAAAACATTCAAGGCATATCTAAAAACTTTTAAAAAAATGATATAGAAGCAATTCGAATCATCGCTTATTTCCATGAACACCGAAAGTGGATCAAGAGATTGATTAAGAATTTGGAAGATCAGATCTTAGCCCTGCTAGGATGATCTTGTATATTCTCTATAAAAGTATTTTTTAGATCTTAAACATGCAAAGAAATGTATTGAAAAAAATTAAGATTAGAACAGAAGAGACTTAGGGCTATAAAAGGATATCTGACTGATTCAGCTAATAAACTGGATTATGCTAAAGAAGTCATCAATCGAATAATCTTTGATGTTATTGTAAATATAAGAAAAGTTTTGAGAAAAATATCTCTTAGAATTATAATAGAAGAAGAGATTGAAAAGGAAGAAGCGCTTGCTGAACAAAGAGAAACAGAAGTAGAGATTCAGCTAGCAGAAATGAGCAAATAAGGTAAGAAGTCAATAAAGGCAGTTTCTACCTCATTTTCTATCATATCAAGCGAATCTGATAGTGATTAAAACCATCAAAAATTTTGCATTAACTCTGAATATCACTACCCACGCTTCATCAATTGTTGTGGTGCCTGCGAATGGTATCAGAGCCTTACTTTTCAAAGACCTTTGATAAAAACTAGTGAAAAAAGCTTAAACCTTCAGGTTAGAAAAACCTTGGTATTCCATAGGTCAACTAAATGGCTAAACGAAGAAAAAGAAATAAGAAGGATCAAAGTCAATGATCATTTAATGTAAGTAGCATTAGAAATTGGCTCGAAAGATCTGTTCTCACAGGACCTTCAGAAAGGTCTGTTTCTTCCCAACCTAAAAGGAAGGGGATATCTTCAAAACTCCTAGATATGGCTATCAGGAAGAAGACTATCTAGATCTGGTCAAATTACTTTCTAGAGTAAGAAATGCTAAGAAAAATATACAGCAAACTCTAGATAGAGAAAAGTGGACTAAGGATGATGTGCTTCAGGTTCAGCGGGAACTCAATAAGAGGCTGAACGAAGTAGAAGAAACCCTTAGGCAAAAGGCCAAGAGAAGGGCAGAGTCCTCGAAAACCTTAAATGAGAGATTAAGGTTTTTAGGAGGAAGCTCCGGATCGAGCATAGAAGAAGTATATAAGAGATTAGCCACAGAAATGGGAATTGAACCTTTAAAAAAATGGCCAAATAATCTCCAAAGCTTAAGAAGTTTAGCTCATCAACCGGCAGAATCCCATAAGCTAGAGTATCCTTAGAAAACCCCTTATAGGTTTATTCCAAGAGATGGAAAAATGAAACCAGTATCTCTGCAAGGAGCATATCTCAACATAAACTGCCAAAGAGATACAGAAATGACCATCGAAGTATAGGCAAACTAAGCCCAAATAACCTTCCTTGGACGAAGAGACTGGACAACTGAAAAGATATGAATGTACCTAGCAGCCAGTTTATAGAGTATAGCTTAACAATTTTGGATGACTTGAGTAGAAGATCTCCCATGAATCAAGTGATTGAAAAAATCTAAAATCCAGAAGAAGTAATTCTTATTTTTGTTGATATCCTAAAAAGAAAATTTTTTGGAACCACCATTATAGACGTAGATAGATATCAAAGGCAGAAAGCAAGAGCAGCCTTAGTGAAACTATAGATCTATGATATGTGCCAATACAGGAATATTTCTGTGAGTTTAAAGAAAGATACTACCAGCTAAGTTTTGAAAATCAGAAATATGCATTGAGCATGTTTTGGGACAAACTCCCAGGCAAATGGGGAGTAGTTACCCAAAGAGCCTTAGAACAACGAAAGCTATCTAATCCTGATATAGCAGATATGTTAGGTTCTAGAGCTGAAGCAGTGAGGCATTGTATCAGGTTATACTACATGGAAAGAAAACTTTCCAAGGATGTAGGCAAGATACCAATAATGTCAGAAGAATGTTGCGATAAGTTTAAATTGGTAGCCAAAAAGTACGGCTGTGAACCAAAACATCTTCCAGAATGGCACTGACCCAAAACTTAACAAAGTATAAAATGGATTTATCGTGTAAAGGGAAATTGGAAGGAATGAGAGAAGATACACAAAAGAGAATTATAGGAACGAATTCTGCTCCCCAAGAGAGTGGAGCATCCATCTCTTATAGATGTGAAAAAGTTACAAGAAACTATTGGAGATGCATGTCAGCACCATACAAACTTGACACATAAAAGTAATGTATAGTGAAAGTAAAATGAATAGAAAAAAAAGGGGTGTCAGCACCATAAAAGGTGGACACGTTACATCACTTTAAAGTAAAAGGAACATAACTAGCTAGAGAGGGAATCTAGCTATGGATGTTTGTCACGTGTTGGGCTAGTTCTCAGAGCCTATCGTGTCGAGGTCCATGAGAATGTCGATCATAGTTGTTGGTCTTTGGTGAATGATATGCTCTAGATTTGGCCACTGGCATCTAATATGAAGGGGATAATTTGATGGTGTCTTCATCTTCTTGATAGACTTATCAATTTTGGACTAATAAGCTTCTAATAATTTCTCTGGGTTTGTTAAATATATTTTAGGTATGATGGTAAGAATGTTTTATGATGTTGCGTCATATCCTATGAGTGAGATGACATCTAGGTTGTCTCTAGCATCTTCAGCGTGTAAAATGGTGGTGACGATTCTTATACAAGCGGCCGAGAGTGGTTATTTATTGAAATGTTCCCAATCATCTTTTGTCCAAAGTGATGAAGAATCAAATTATGGTTGAAGTTCTTCCCTTGGAGACAATATCCAAATTTGAAAACTTGGACATTCAGGGTCTGTCTTGGATGCTTTTCAGAATGGTGATGATGTCCTAATTCCTGTAACCTTTCTGTTTCCATAACCAAGTAATAACAATAAATATCTAATTGTCTCTGGTACTTTGGCCAATTAGATCTGGTTACTTCTATCTATGCATAAGTAATCGATAAGTTTGAATTGGTAGCTGGAAGGTATGACTGTGAACCAATCAAACATGAGCTGATAATAAACAAGCCTCATGTAAAGGAGGAGCTTGTTCTAGACCATCTACCAAGGGCAAACGATGGAAGAGATATCATCGAGCTACTATAGATCCAAGAAAGGGAATAACAAAGCCAGGTGGTAGATTTCTTCGACCACTTGGAAACTTGGATGAAAGGAGACAAGCCTTTAGAAACAAATATGATAGAGATCCAAAGTGTCCTAAAGGTAAACCCTTGTGTCAATGCAAGTGTTGCTGGTTATGCGGGAAACCAGGTCGTAACCCAACAACATGTCTAGAGAAGAAAATAAGGCAACTTGCTATAGAAGTCTTATTTTACACCCATGAAAAATTAGAATTTGAACCAATATGGGGAGAGGAGATTAACTCAGATGATGAGGAAATCTCCGAAATCAAATCAGAGTAATCAAAAGATTCATCTTCAGGAATAGATACAGAATCTGAATTTGATGATGATCATGAAGGTCAAGTATGGCAAAAATTCAATAATATAGGACTATTCATGATGACAAGTAAGGAATCAAATACTATAGATTTGGTAGCATTATAAGAAGGAAATGTATAAAGCATCCATGAATTACATGAATCAAACACAGAATTAGCCTCTTTTTCAAGAGATTGCTATGAATGGAAATGCCCTCTATAAATATTTTAGATGTTTATAACAAAACCTGGATTCCTTATCAAGAAGCGGTTCACATTTTTGAAACAGAAACAACCACCGAATTACAAGCCACTAACAATGGGCAGTTTTTAATTTCATTAGTTAAAATGAATCAAATTCAGGAAGCCATAAAAAGAAAGAAATATTTTGTTCAGTGTGGCTTAGTTCAATTGGGAATCTCTCCTTTGGTGAGAGAAGAATTGGATCTTCCAATATTAGCTGTTGTAGTAGATTCCGGTACTATAGAATAATTTGAAAAATCCATATTGGGAGGGGTAAGAGCAAATTTATGCAAAGGACCAATTTGGTCAAGGTCTAGCCCAGATTAAGTGTAGATCTCAAGGATGCTCATATAGCAAAAACTTTGAGCTTGAGAATCTATACTGATGATTGGGAAAAACATGGTTACCCAGGCAATAGGAGGGTAATCAAAATTTGAAGTAGAGGATTTATTCGATTTTATAATACCCATAGACTAAGAGTCAAAAATGAAAAAATATACACAGAATTGTTTGAGTCAGGAGATCTAATAAAAGGCATGAGTCCAATAATAGTAAATTTCAAAAGGCTTACATGGCCTAGGAATTGGGTATTTAAAGATCAAGAAGGAAATCAAAGAATATTGGAATCCTCACAAATTAAACAAGAAGGAAACAAATTGATCGTAGATGAACCCAACATTCCCAGATCTTTCAAGATAACAGAGGTTGAAGATAGAAGAATGGAACAAGGAGAACTCAGCAGAAAATTAACAGACAACTCATCAACAGATTCAAGGATAATAGTTGGATGGCAGAAAATAGATGTTCCAATCTATGAAGTTGAACCTCAAGGGATAATGATAGCATTTAAATCTCAGCCAAAGATAAAGAGTCTACAGATACTAGTAGATTTACCTATTGCTATAAAAATTAAAGTAATCATCAATAACAAAAATAGGATAGCCTTGGTAGATACAGGTGCTATTTTTTGTTGTGCTAATCATCATATTCTATCTCCCAAGGAATAGAATGAAATACTAGAGTTACCTCTTACCATTGCCAATAATTTTTCAGTAAAGGTAACAAAAATGGTAGAAAATATGGAGGTGAGAATATTGGACAAGGTTTTCAAAATTAACATATTATTATGCATAGAAAACCTTTTAGAATATCTAATCTTCAGAAATGCATTCCTAAAGCACCAATCTGAAAACAGACCATTTATCCAAAAAATAGATCATATATCAATAGATGGATTTAGGATCCCTATTAAAGTCTTAGCCTCTATTACTAAAATAGAAGTTAAAAAAGACCCTGAATGTTCAACTATAGAAACTATCATTTTCATGATAGAGGAGGAGAAAGAACATGAATAAATGTCCTTGAAAAAGGCAGTTTGTGCAAAAGAAGCCATTGATGAAATCAAAGAAAGGCTTTGAGAAAATATTAAAGAAAATCCTCAAGCACTATTAGATAAATGTAAAGTTGAAGCTTCTTTAAAATTAAAAAATTCAGAAACTATCATCAGAAGCCGAGGTATTAAATACACTGCGAAGATGATAGAAGAGTTTGAAAAGCAAATCCTAGAACTATAGAAACTACGTCTAATCCAACCTGGTACCAGTAAACACCGAAGTGCAGACTTCATGGTGTTAAATCATGCAGAAAAAATTATATGGCCCGAAGTGAAACCTTTTGCATTTGTCACACTTCTTGCAAGGTTTAATTCCTCTCCTCAACTTAGATCCTTTAGATTTAGATACTTGTTCGGTATATTGTACCTCTGGTCTCTTAGCTGATGGTTCTATTCTATCTGGGGAATCCTTGTGTTTCCTAATAATGCATAGTATTTGATCCCGCTCCTTCTCTTCAAGCATGGCATAATCCACAGTTTGCCCATAGGTTTGACATTTGAAGAGCTTAACTTTAGCCTTAATTCCTATTGCTAAACCATCCTCAAAATTTGTCCATTTAGCTTTCTCATTCGTAACAATATCTAGGGCAAACTAAAGTAATGCGAAAAACTTAATCTCATACTAGGTTATTATTATCAACCCTTGTCTCAGCTTAGCAAACTCTTGGGCTTTCTTATCCCTGAGAGTTGAAGGGAAGAATTTCTCATAGAAAGCCTCCTTGAATATGCTTCAAGTAACGTCATTGTCCTGACTATCAAATACTTGCTTTCTCTACTTCCACCATCTATGAGCATACTCTATTAGCTGAAAGCTTGCAAAATGGACTTACCATGCTTATAAAAATTAAGGTAATCAAATATTTTACTCATAACATTGAACCAATTTTCATTCACCATACTATCTCCCCTAGCAAAAGTCGGAAGGTTCAGGCATTGAAAGGCGAAGTCTTTTCGATCATTGATCTTCTTGGAAGCTTGTTGGGTTTCTTATGAATGCTTCATTTGTAGCTCAAAGAACCCTCAAGAATCTCCTTTCTCCTCAATGGAAGTTGTATTTATATATTTTGAAAGTATTTTTGACCATTTGAAAGAAGACCATTGAAAACTAGCCATTAAAACATCTTTTGAATTTTTGACCATTATGGTGACAAACCTATGTCATCGTCATCTCTTTGTCAAATTCCTCTGTGGTGTTAACTAGCCCAAAGTGGTCTCTAGTATTCCTTTGTAGTTTCCTCTATGGAATATGGGCATTGCAGAGACCTCAACAAACCTCTATTGACTCCTCAATAGACCTTATAAGATTCCTTTATCAATGTAACTTGTAACGCCCAACTAGGAAGCGAGTTTGACAAACATCTATCACTTGAGTGCTTTCCTCTATGGTCTTCTCAGTTGGTCCTATGTTGTGTAAATGCGGTTCCAACGAACACGACAGACCTCTATCGCCCATCTCATCTCCTTAGTGGGTTCCATTGTCACTCAAAATCTTAATAAAAATCCATTAGCTTAAATTCAAGTTGTTGGTCCCTTTCTGAATGGTAGCTCAAGAAGGACCCGGAGGGGGGGGGTGTGGGGGAACTGAGCTTTCAAAAATTTTGGCCAATAACTTGAGAGATGTGGTTAAATAAAAGAAAGTAAATTTCATAGCACATATGCACAAGATTTTTGCAGTGTTTGGCCCTTCCTAGGTTCCTACTCCACTCCTCTAAGTCAATCTCCTCTACTGATCTGAGGTTCCACTAACACTTGTTGGTTTCCAAGCTCAATAATAACTTATACCTATTGGTTTTTAAAGCTCACTAACTTACTATTTTTCCAAGCTAACTAGAAACTTTTACAAACTATTGATTTTTAAAGCTCACCAACTAACTCACTGGTTTTCCAAACTCAGTAGAAACTTTTACAAACTATTGATTTTCAGAGTTCACTAACTAACTAATTGGTTTTCCAAGCTCACCAAAAGCTTTTACAGACTATTGGTTTTAAGAGCCCACCAACTAACTCACTGGTTTTTCAAATGAAAATGTATATATTAGTGCCTCTTACTTAGATTTGTACAAAAATTAAAAGCTTAATTAAATGAATAAAATATGTAATAAGATCATATTTATCAAACTCCTTTGAAGATAATACAGATCTGGCTTTGAATGCTTTGGCAGTATTGAAGCAGTTACAGTTGAATGATGGAAAATCTTGAATACTCTTTTAAATGCTTGACTCAGAAGATTTTCTATATTTCTCAATTGTTTTGTTCGTTGCTTAATCATCCTTTTATAAGCTTTGAGAGAAATTTTAGTTGTTGCAACCTTTAACACTTTTTCAAATATTTAGTAGAGTTGGTATGACTTTTTGCATTTCGATTCACCCCTTATCAAAGTTTCTAAAGCAGTTCTTCAGAACTTTTGAGATAACTCATAATTTGTATTTTTCTTAGGCATACTTTTAGATTATCTAAAGGTTGATCTTGGTTTCTAATGTTGTCAATGGTCATATTTTCACTTTTGAAGAGCTTTTGGAAAACTTCTACAGTATCTTTGAAGCTTGACTTTTTCTTTTGATATATTTCTTGAGTCTTGTCTTTTTAAAGACCCCTCTAAAGAGCTTCTAAGGATCTTCTGAGTATAATGTTAACATTTTGAATTACTTTCGACAAGATTCTATGTGTAGATATTTCTTCTAAGTTAATTCTAAAGGTTTGATTCAACATCTAATGTTCTTGACTTTTTGAAGTTACTTCTGACAGCCTTTTGTATTATTTCTAAAAATCTTTTGAGTTCATATACTTTTTTTTGAATAATTATGTATTATTATTATCAGTCTTCAGAAACATATCTGAGACTTGGAAGCATTTCTAAAGTTCTTCTAAAGAACTTCTGAATGTAGAGAATTCCTTTGAATTAGAATGTTTAACTTCTAAAGTATTTCTGCAATTTGAAAATATTTTTGTAGGACCTCTGAGGTATGATATTGTTTTGGAGATGGTTTTAAGGCTTACGCATTAACTCTGAAGGGCTTCTGAAGTACATCTGATTACTTCTAAACGCTTTTGAGCTTTACATCTTATCTTTGAAGGAATTTTGATTTGTCTCTGAAATACTTTTGAATACTTCTGAACTTCTGAGCTTCATTTCTTCTCTTTGAAGAGATTTTGACATGCTTTTGAAAGACTTTTGACTGATTTTTATTTAAGTAATCTAAAATGTTAGAGTTATCTTCTATTTTCTTCGGAGGAGGCTTTAGGGTTTTGAGGTTCTTAACCCTAATATTTTTTGGGTGAAATCTACCATATTTGGTTGGAAAGTTCTATGAATCTCAAGAATCAAACTAATCCAGATATTCTGGTGGTCCTATTGAAATGAAGTCTATCCTAGAGAAGGGTCTTTGATACCTAATAAGAGTTGAATTTGAAAGATAATTTTCTAGAAGAATGTGTAATAGCTCAATGGGTAGAAATTTAGTAAAGGCTGAAGAGGACTGGATAGCTTCTACAGTTGTAGGAGATGGATGTGAAAAGGGGAATTTTGGTGATGTGGATAAAGGGGAGTGAGGAGTTTTCCTTTTAGAGATTATGTTCTTTGAAGGAAGAATGTTAATTGCAGAAATTGAGTGTATGTGAATGGGATGGTGATTATGTGGGGAAATGAATAGGTGAGGGAGTTTTGTGAAGTGGTTGATGAGACAATTTTGAGAGGAGAAGGATGGTTGAGTTTGAAGAGTTTTGATAGATTCAATTTAAGCATTCAATGCATCAAATTTTTGACACAATGATTCCCAAATCTAGTCTAGTTTTAGGTAAAGAGTTGTGTTATGATTTTCAAGATTGGTTAGTTTAATTTGAATGGGTAGAAGGTGGGCTAAAAGAATGGATTCTATGTTTTGTGGAGTTGTGTATGTGGGTAGATGAGGTTGAGATATGAATGAATGTTGTTGAGTTTGGGTTAGTTTAGATAGTATTGCTGTTATACTTTCCTCTCTATCTTCCTGTTATGTCTTTTCTTCATTTCTTCTTGTGGCTTCTTCTCTTATGTTTATATCCTCTTCTACAGTTTCTTGCCTTTCTCTTCGTTCTTCTTCAATTCTTGATCTCTTTATTTGCTTTTCCTTTCTTGGCTTATGAGAAATCTAACCTTGTGAAGTATGTTTGAAGCCTATTCTCTTCACGATGTCTTTGTTTATGGTTTCTTTTTTCTTGAATTCTTCTCCTTCTTCTTTAAAAAGATCAATGCTGGTCATTCTTAAGAATTTACTCAATATGATCCCATAAGAAAGATGAAGCATGGGAGTTGTTTGAACTAGGTACAGTTGATCTTCTTCCTATTCTTTAAAGCCCACAATGTCACGGCTTCTTTCTCAAAAATCTGATTAATTCCTCCCATTTTTGGATGGATGTCGTTGAAGATTAACATGTGAGCAATCTTCAAATCCACATTCAAATGGCTTACATGCAAATAATTTTCTTTTTCATCAATTTTTACTCTAGCCGAATATGAAAACAGATCAATTCTAGTTGACGAATATTCAATTTCTTTTTTTTTTCATTAGGAGTGTTGAACTAGTCTATGACTTTTGAGTGTTGTAACTGAAATTACTAAATAGGGCTTGAACCAATCTTGGGTAGAATTACCCTTGTAACTTAGAAATTCTTCCCAGCCCTGGAATTTAATCCAGTTGTTTACTTCCATATTTAACTCATTTTCACCAAATGCCTCAAAGGCAAAATTTCTTCCCTTCACTATTTTTCTTCCTTCAAAATATTAGATGAAATTATCATGAACCCAAGTGTTGTTATTGAAGATTACTTTTAGGGCCTGATCTTGTGTTCTCCTCTTCTTCTTTGAAGTTTCTTCTTTTGAACTTTTTCTTCTATCCTAGAATCTGTGGATGAGGATTTTATCCTTTTACTTGCCCTTTTTGTTCTAGCCATTTGCAACAGCAAGAGAATTTTTGGCTTAGGCTTTTGAAAGAGAGGGACTTTCGAAAATTCTGGGGATGAGAGATTTTCTAAAGATGAAGTGAAATGAGAATGTTTTGGAAGAGAGAGTAGGTAGATGATGCGGGAATTTGAATCGCCATTTCTGAAGAGGGGTTCAGAGAATGGAATGAAAGATTCAAAATTCTAGAGTTAGTGTTTTCTAAATGATATGGAGTTTTCAAATTGTGATTCCAGAGATTGTGAGTGTATTACAATAATTACAATGGGGCTTCAAAACTTCTAAGCTTAGTAATGTCATAAGTTCTGAGAGTATTATGAAGGGTATATTTAATTATTTATGAAGCTAGTTGTTTGGGTTGTCCCCAAACGGGATGTTGATCTGGCTCTCGAGAAGATCCCGCCTAGAATCCTGCAAGATAGAGAAAATGTCAGAGGGCGCCGGGGGTGGTCCC